>JAKRYI020000224.1:0-34222 GCA_022379115.2 Bauhinia variegata | reverse complement strand
TCTTTCTTGGTTTCAACTACTTCAAATTGACCGAAGCCAATTGTCAAGCATAGATTGATGTAATATGACACAATAAACCATGTGGAGAAGTTTGAGACCAACGAAGAGAGATTTGGTCCAAGAATCATCCAACTTAACCAAGTTCGTCCATTTTGGTCTTTCTTGTTTCGACTAGCTTCAAAGTTGACCGAAGCCAAATTGTCAAGCATAGATTGATGTAATATGACACAATAAACCATGTGGAGAAGTTTGAGACCAACGAAGAGAGATTTGGTCCAAGAATCATCCAACTTAACCAAGTTCGTCCATTTTGGTCTTTCTTGTTTCGACTAGCTTCAAAGTTGACCGAAGCCAATTGTCAAGCATAGATTGATGTAATATGACACAATAAACCATGTGGAGAAGTTTGAGACCAACGAAGAGAGATTTGGTCCAAGAATCATCCACCTTAACCAAGTTCGTCCATTTTGGTCTTTCTTCGTTTCGACAAGCTTCAAAGTTGACCGAAGCCAAATGTCAAGCATAGATTGATGTAATATGACACAATAAACCATGTGGAGAAGTTTGAGACCAACGAAGAGAGATTTGGTCCAAGAATCATCCAACCTTAACCAAGTTCGTCCATTTTGGTCTTTCTTGTTTCGACTAGCTTCAAAGTTGACCGAAGCCAAATGTCAAGCATAGATTGATGTAATATGACACAATAAACCATGTGGAGAAGTTTGAGACCAACGAAGAGAGATTTGGTCCAAGAATCATCCACCTTAACCAAGTTCGTCCATTTTGGTCTTTCTTCGTTTCGACTAGCTTCAAAGTTGACCGAAGCCAAATGTCAAGCATAGATTGATGTAATATGACACAATAAACCATGTGGAGAAGTTTGAGACCAACGAAGAGAGATTTGGTCCAAGAATCATCCACCTTAACCAAGTTCGTCCATTTTGGTCTTTCTTCGTTTCGACAAGCTTCAAAGTTGACCGAAGCCAAATGTCAAGCATAGATTGATGTAATATGACACAATAAACCATGTGGAGAAGTTTGAGACCAACGAAGAGAGATTTGGTCCAAGAATCATCCACCTTAACCAAGTTCGTCCATTTTGGTCTTTCTTCGTTTCGACAAGCTTCAAAGTTGACCGAAGCCAATTGTCTAGCATAGATTGATGTAATATGACACAATAAACCATGTGGAGAAGTTTGAGACCAACGAAGAGAGATTTGGTCCAAGAATCATCCACCTTAACCAAGTTCGTCCATTTTGGTCTTTCTTGGTTTCGACAAGCTTCAAAGTTGACCGAAGCCAATTGTCAAGCATAGATTGATGTAATATGACACAATAAACCATGTGGAGAAGTTTGAGACCAACGAAGAGAGATTTGGTCCAAGAATCATCCACCTTAACCAAGTTCGTCCATTTTGGTCTTTCTTGTTTCGACAAGCTTCAAAGTTGACCGAAGCCAAATGTCAAGCATAGATTGATGTAATATGACACAATAAACCATGTGGAGAAGTTTGAGACCAACGAAGAGAGATTTGGTCCAAGAATCATCCACCTTAACCAAGTTCGTCCATTTTGGTCTTTCTTCGTTTCGACAAGCTTCAAAGTTGACCGAAGCCAAATGTCAAGCATAGATTGATGTAATATGACACAATAAACCATGTGGAGAAGTTTGAGACCAACGAAGAGAGATTTGGTCCAAGAATCATCCACCTTAACCAAGTTCGTCCATTTTGGTCTTTCTTGTTTCGACAAGCTTCAAAGTTGACCGAAGCCAAATGTCAAGCATAGATTGATGTAATATGACACAATAAACCATGTGGAGAAGTTTGAGACCAACGAAGAGAGATTTGGTCCAAGAATCATCCACCTTAACCAAGTTCGTCCATTTTGGTCTTTCTTGTTTCGACAAGCTTCAAAGTTGACCGAAGCCAATTGTCTAGCATAGATTGATGTAATATGACACAATAAACCATGTGGAGAAGTTTGAGACCAACGAAGAGAGATTTGGTCCAAGAATCATCCACCTTAACCAAGTTCGTCCATTTTGGTCTTTCTTCGTTTCGACAAGCTTCAAAGTTGACCGAAGCCAAATGTCAAGCATAGATTGATGTAATATGACACAATAAACCATGTGGAGAAGTTTGAGACCAACGAAGAGAGATTTGGTCCAAGAATCATCCACTTAACCAAGTTCGTCCATTTTGGTCTTTCTTTGTTTCGACAAGCTTCAAAGTTGACCGAAGCCAATTGTCAAGCATAGATTGATGTAATATGACACAATAAACCATGTGGAGAAGTTTGAGACCAACGAAGAGAGATTTGGTCCAAGAATCATCCACCTTAACCAAGTTCGTCCATTTTGGTCTTTCTTGGTTTCGACAAGCTTCAAAGTTGACCGAAGCCAATTGTCTAGCATAGATTGATGTAATATGACACAATAAACCATGTGGAGAAGTTTGAGACCAACGAAGAGAGATTTGGTCCAAGAATCATCCACCTTAACCAAGTTCGTCCATTTTGGTCTTTCTTTGTTTCGACAAGCTTCAAAGTTGACCGAAGCCAAATGTCAAGCATAGATTGATGTAATATGACACAATAAACCATGTGGAGAAGTTTGAGACCAACGAAGAGAGATTTGGTCCAAGAATCATCCACCTTAACCAAGTTCGTCCATTTTGGTCTTTCTTGGTTTCGACAAGCTTCAAAGTTGACCGAAGCCAATTGTCAAGCATAGATTGATGTAATATGACACAATAAACCATGTGGAGAAGTTTGAGACCAACGAAGAGAGATTTGGTCCAAGAATCATCCACCTTAACCAAGTTCGTCCATTTTGGTCTTTCTTGTTTCGACAAGCTTCAAAGTTGACCGAAGCCAATTGTCTAGCATAGATTGATGTAATATGACACAATAAACCATGTGGAGAAGTTTGAGACCAACGAAGAGAGATTTGGTCCAAGAATCATCCACCTTAACCAAGTTCGTCCATTTTGGTCTTTCTTGGTTTCGACAAGCTTCAAAGTTGACCGAAGCCAATGTCAAGCATAGATTGATGTAATATGACACAATAAACCATGTGGAGAAGTTTGAGACCAACGAAGAGAGATTTGGTCCAAGAATCATCCACCTTAACCAAGTTCGTCCATTTTGGTCTTTCTTGGTTTCGACAAGCTTCAAAGTTGACCGAAGCCAATTGTCAAGCATAGATTGATGTAATATGACACAATAAACCATGTGGAGAAGTTTGAGACCAACGAAGAGAGATTTGGTCCAAGAATCATCCACCTTAACCAAGTTCGTCCATTTTGGTCTTTCTTGTTTCGACAAGCTTCAAAGTTGACCGAAGCCAATTGTCAAGCATAGATTGATGTAATATGACACAATAAACCATGTGGAGAAGTTTGAGACCAACGAAGAGAGATTTGGTCCAAGAATCATCCACCTTAACCAAGTTCGTCCATTTTGGTCTTTCTTGGTTTCGACAAGCTTCAAAGTTGACCGAAGCCAATTGTCAAGCATAGATTGATGTAATATGACACAATAAACCATGTGGAGAAGTTTGAGACCAACGAAGAGAGATTTGGTCCAAGAATCATCCACCTTAACCAAGTTCGTCCATTTTGGTCTTTCTTGTTTCGACAAGCTTCAAAGTTGACCGAAGCCAATTGTCAAGCATAGATTGATGTAATATGACACAATAAACCATGTGGAGAAGTTTGAGACCAACGAAGAGAGATTTGGTCCAAGAATCATCCACCTTAACCAAGTTCGTCCATTTTGGTCTTTCTTGGTTTCGACAAGCTTCAAAGTTGACCGAAGCCAATTGTCAAGCATAGATTGATGTAATATGACACAATAAACCATGTGGAGAAGTTTGAGACCAACGAAGAGAGATTTGGTCCAAGAATCATCCACCTTAACCAAGTTCGTCCATTTTGGTCTTTCTTGGTTTCGACAAGCTTCAAAGTTGACCGAAGCCAAATGTCAAGCATAGATTGATGTAATATGACACAATAAACCATGTGGAGAAGTTTGAGACCAACGAAGAGAGATTTGGTCCAAGAATCATCCACCTTAACCAAGTTCGTCCATTTTGGTCTTTCTTGTTTCGACAAGCTTCAAAGTTGACCGAAGCCAATTGTCAAGCATAGATTGATGTAATATGACACAATAAACCATGTGGAGAAGTTTGAGACCAACGAAGAGAGATTTGGTCCAAGAATCATCCACCTTAACCAAGTTCGTCCATTTTGGTCTTTCTTGGTTTCGACAAGCTTCAAAGTTGACCGAAGCCAATTGTCAAGCATAGATTGATGTAATATGACACAATAAACCATGTGGAGAAGTTTGAGACCAACGAAGAGAGATTTGGTCCAAGAATCATCCACCTTAACCAAGTTCGTCCATTTTGGTCTTTCTTGGTTTCGACAAGCTTCAAAGTTGACCGAAGCCAATTGTCAAGCATAGATTGATGTAATATGACACAATAAACCATGTGGAGAAGTTTGAGACCAACGAAGAGAGATTTGGTCCAAGAATCATCCACCTTAACCAAGTTCGTCCATTTTGGTCTTTCTTGGTTTCGACAAGCTTCAAAGTTGACCGAAGCCAATTGTCAAGCATAGATTGATGTAATATGACACAATAAACCATGTGGAGAAGTTTGAGACCAACGAAGAGAGATTTGGTCCAAGAATCATCCACCTTAACCAAGTTCGTCCATTTTGGTCTTTCTTGGTTTCGACAAGCTTCAAAGTTGACCGAAGCCAATTGTCAAGCATAGATTGATGTAATATGACACAAGAAACCATGTGGAGAAGTTTGAGACCAACGAAGAGAGATTTGGTCCAAGAATCATCCACCTTAACCAAGTTCGTCCATTTTGGTCTTTCTTGTTTCGACAAGCTTCAAAGTTGACCGAAGCCAATTGTCTAGCATAGATTGATGTAATATGACACAAGAAACCATGTGGAGAAGTTTGAGACCAACGAAGAGAGATTTGGTCCAAGAATCATCCACCTTAACCAAGTTCGTCCATTTTGGTCTTTCTTGTTTCGACAAGCTTCAAAGTTGACCGAAGCCAATTGTCAAGCATAGATTGATGTAATATGACACAATAAACCATGTGGAGAAGTTTGAGACCAACGAAGAGAGATTTGGTCCAAGAATCATCCACCTTAACCAAGTTCGTCCATTTTGGTCTTTCTTGTTTCGACAAGCTTCAAAGTTGACCGAAGCCAATTGTCAAGCATAGATTGATGTAATATGACACAATAAACCATGTGGAGAAGTTTGAGACCAACGAAGAGAGATTTGGTCCAAGAATCATCCACCTTAACCAAGTTCGTCCATTTTGGTCTTTCTTGGTTTCGACAAGCTTCAAAGTTGACCGAAGCCAATTGTCAAGCATAGATTGATGTAATATGACACAATAAACCATGTGGAGAAGTTTGAGACCAACGAAGAGAGATTTGGTCCAAGAATCATCCACCTTAACCAAGTTCGTCCATTTTGGTCTTTCTTGGTTTCGACAAGCTTCAAAGTTGACCGAAGCCAATTGTCAAGCATAGATTGATGTAATATGACACAATAAACCATGTGGAGAAGTTTGAGACCAACGAAGAGAGATTTGGTCCAAGAATCATCCACCTTAACCAAGTTCGTCCATTTTGGTCTTTCTTGGTTTCGACAAGCTTCAAAGTTGACCGAAGCCAATTGTCAAGCATAGATTGATGTAATATGACACAATAAACCATGTGGAGAAGTTTGAGACCAACGAAGAGAGATTTGGTCCAAGAATCATCCACCTTAACCAAGTTCGTCCATTTTGGTCTTTCTTGGTTTCGACAAGCTTCAAAGTTGACCGAAGCCAATTGTCAAGCATAGATTGATGTAATATGACACAATAAACCATGTGGAGAAGTTTGAGACCAACGAAGAGAGATTTGGTCCAAGAATCATCCACCTTAACCAAGTTCGTCCATTTTGGTCTTTCTTGTTTCGACAAGCTTCAAAGTTGACCGAAGCCAATTGTCTAGCATAGATTGATGTAATATGACACAAGAAACCATGTGGAGAAGTTTGAGACCAACGAAGAGAGATTTGGTCCAAGAATCATCCACCTTAACCAAGTTCGTCCATTTTGGTCTTTCTTGGTTTCGACAAGCTTCAAAGTTGACCGAAGCCAATTGTCAAGCATAGATTGATGTAATATGACACAATAAACCATGTGGAGAAGTTTGAGACCAACGAAGAGAGATTTGGTCCAAGAATCATCCACCTTAACCAAGTTCGTCCATTTTGGTCTTTCTTGTTTCGACAAGCTTCAAAGTTGACCGAAGCCAATTGTCAAGCATAGATTGATGTAATATGACACAATAAACCATGTGGAGAAGTTTGAGACCAACGAAGAGAGATTTGGTCCAAGAATCATCCACCTTAACCAAGTTCGTCCATTTTGGTCTTTCTTGGTTTCGACAAGCTTCAAAGTTGACCGAAGCCAATTGTCTAGCATAGATTGATGTAATATGACACAATAAACCATGTGGAGAAGTTTGAGACCAACGAAGAGAGATTTGGTCCAAGAATCATCCACCTTAACCAAGTTCGTCCATTTTGGTCTTTCTTGGTTTCGACAAGCTTCAAAGTTGACCGAAGCCAATTGTCAAGCATAGATTGATGTAATATGACACAATAAACCATGTGGAGAAGTTTGAGACCAACGAAGAGAGATTTGGTCCAAGAATCATCCACCTTAACCAAGTTCGTCCATTTTGGTCTTTCTTGGTTTCGACAAGCTTCAAAGTTGACCGAAGCCAAATGTCAAGCATAGATTGATGTAATATGACACAATAAACCATGTGGAGAAGTTTGAGACCAACGAAGAGAGATTTGGTCCAAGAATCATCCACCTTAACCAAGTTCGTCCATTTTGGTCTTTCTTGGTTTCGACAAGCTTCAAAGTTGACCGAAGCCAATTGTCAAGCATAGATTGATGTAATATGACACAATAAACCATGTGGAGAAGTTTGAGACCAACGAAGAGAGATTTGGTCCAAGAATCATCCACCTTAACCAAGTTCGTCCATTTTGGTCTTTCTTGTTTCGACAAGCTTCAAAGTTGACCGAAGCCAATTGTCAAGCATAGATTGATGTAATATGACACAATAAACCATGTGGAGAAGTTTGAGACCAACGAAGAGAGATTTGGTCCAAGAATCATCCACCTTAACCAAGTTCGTCCATTTTGGTCTTTCTTGGTTTCGACAAGCTTCAAAGTTGACCGAAGCCAATTGTCTAGCATAGATTGATGTAATATGACACAATAAACCATGTGGAGAAGTTTGAGACCAACGAAGAGAGATTTGGTCCAAGAATCATCCACCTTAACCAAGTTCGTCCATTTTGGTCTTTCTTGGTTTCGACAAGCTTCAAAGTTGACCGAAGCCAATTGTCAAGCATAGATTGATGTAATATGACACAATAAACCATGTGGAGAAGTTTGAGACCAACGAAGAGAGATTTGGTCCAAGAATCATCCACCTTAACCAAGTTCGTCCATTTTGGTCTTTCTTGGTTTCGACAAGCTTCAAAGTTGACCGAAGCCAATTGTCAAGCATAGATTGATGTAATATGACACAATAAACCATGTGGAGAAGTTTGAGACCAACGAAGAGAGATTTGGTCCAAGAATCATCCACCTTAACCAAGTTCGTCCATTTTGGTCTTTCTTGTTTCGACAAGCTTCAAAGTTGACCGAAGCCAATTGTCAAGCATAGATTGATGTAATATGACACAATAAACCATGTGGAGAAGTTTGAGACCAACGAAGAGAGATTTGGTCCAAGAATCATCCACCTTAACCAAGTTCGTCCATTTTGGTCTTTCTTGTTTCGACAAGCTTCAAAGTTGACCGAAGCCAATTGTCAAGCATAGATTGATGTAATATGACACAATAAACCATGTGGAGAAGTTTGAGACCAACGAAGAGAGATTTGGTCCAAGAATCATCCACCTTAACCAAGTTCGTCCATTTTGGTCTTTCTTGTTTCGACAAGCTTCAAAGTTGACCGAAGCCAATTGTCAAGCATAGATTGATGTAATATGACACAATAAACCATGTGGAGAAGTTTGAGACCAACGAAGAGAGATTTGGTCCAAGAATCATCCACCTTAACCAAGTTCGTCCATTTTGGTCTTTCTTGGTTTCGACAAGCTTCAAAGTTGACCGAAGCCAATTGTCTAGCATAGATTGATGTAATATGACACAATAAACCATGTGGAGAAGTTTGAGACCAACGAAGAGAGATTTGGTCCAAGAATCATCCACCTTAACCAAGTTCGTCCATTTTGGTCTTTCTTGGTTTCGACAAGCTTCAAAGTTGACCGAAGCCAATTGTCAAGCATAGATTGATGTAATATGACACAATAAACCATGTGGAGAAGTTTGAGACCAACGAAGAGAGATTTGGTCCAAGAATCATCCACCTTAACCAAGTTCGTCCATTTTGGTCTTTCTTGGTTTCGACAAGCTTCAAAGTTGACCGAAGCCAATTGTCAAGCATAGATTGATGTAATATGACACAATAAACCATGTGGAGAAGTTTGAGACCAACGAAGAGAGATTTGGTCCAAGAATCATCCACCTTAACCAAGTTCGTCCATTTTGGTCTTTCTTGGTTTCGACAAGCTTCAAAGTTGACCGAAGCCAATTGTCTAGCATAGATTGATGTAATATGACACAATAAACCATGTGGAGAAGTTTGAGACCAACGAAGAGAGATTTGGTCCAAGAATCATCCACCTTAACCAAGTTCGTCCATTTTGGTCTTTCTTGTTTCGACAAGCTTCAAAGTTGACCGAAGCCAATTGTCTAGCATAGATTGATGTAATATGACACAATAAACCATGTGGAGAAGTTTGAGACCAACGAAGAGAGATTTGGTCCAAGAATCATCCACCTTAACCAAGTTCGTCCATTTTGGTCTTTCTTGTTTCGACAAGCTTCAAAGTTGACCGAAGCCAATTGTCAAGCATAGATTGATGTAATATGACACAATAAACCATGTGGAGAAGTTTGAGACCAACGAAGAGAGATTTGGTCCAAGAATCATCCACCTTAACCAAGTTCGTCCATTTTGGTCTTTCTTGGTTTCGACAAGCTTCAAAGTTGACCGAAGCCAATTGTCAAGCATAGATTGATGTAATATGACACAAGAAACCATGTGGAGAAGTTTGAGACCAACGAAGAGAGATTTGGTCCAAGAATCATCCACCTTAACCAAGTTCGTCCATTTTGGTCTTTCTTGTTTCGACAAGCTTCAAAGTTGACCGAAGCCAATTGTCAAGCATAGATTGATGTAATATGACACAATAAACCATGTGGAGAAGTTTGAGACCAACGAAGAGAGATTTGGTCCAAGAATCATCCACCTTAACCAAGTTCGTCCATTTTGGTCTTTCTTGGTTTCGACAAGCTTCAAAGTTGACCGAAGCCAATTGTCAAGCATAGATTGATGTAATATGACACAAGAAACCATGTGGAGAAGTTTGAGACCAACGAAGAGAGATTTGGTCCAAGAATCATCCACCTTAACCAAGTTCGTCCATTTTGGTCTTTCTTGGTTTCGACAAGCTTCAAAGTTGACCGAAGCCAATTGTCTAGCATAGATTGATGTAATATGACACAATAAACCATGTGGAGAAGTTTGAGACCAACGAAGAGAGATTTGGTCCAAGAATCATCCACCTTAACCAAGTTCGTCCATTTTGGTCTTTCTTGGTTTCGACAAGCTTCAAAGTTGACCGAAGCCAATTGTCAAGCATAGATTGATGTAATATGACACAAGAAACCATGTGGAGAAGTTTGAGACCAACGAAGAGAGATTTGGTCCAAGAATCATCCACCTTAACCAAGTTCGTCCATTTTGGTCTTTCTTGGTTTCGACAAGCTTCAAAGTTGACCGAAGCCAATTGTCTAGCATAGATTGATGTAATATGACACAATAAACCATGTGGAGAAGTTTGAGACCAACGAAGAGAGATTTGGTCCAAGAATCATCCACCTTAACCAAGTTCGTCCATTTTGGTCTTTCTTTGTTTCGACAAGCTTCAAAGTTGACCGAAGCCAATTGTCAAGCATAGATTGATGTAATATGACACAATAAACCATGTGGAGAAGTTTGAGACCAACGAAGAGAGATTTGGTCCAAGAATCATCCACCTTAACCAAGTTCGTCCATTTTGGTCTTTCTTGTTTCGACAAGCTTCAAAGTTGACCGAAGCCAATTGTCTAGCATAGATTGATGTAATATGACACAATAAACCATGTGGAGAAGTTTGAGACCAACGAAGAGAGATTTGGTCCAAGAATCATCCACCTTAACCAAGTTCGTCCATTTTGGTCTTTCTTGTTTCGACAAGCTTCAAAGTTGACCGAAGCCAATTGTCTAGCATAGATTGATGTAATATGACACAATAAACCATGTGGAGAAGTTTGAGACCAACGAAGAGAGATTTGGTCCAAGAATCATCCACCTTAACCAAGTTCGTCCATTTTGGTCTTTCTTGGTTTCGACAAGCTTCAAAGTTGACCGAAGCCAATTGTCAAGCATAGATTGATGTAATATGACACAATAAACCATGTGGAGAAGTTTGAGACCAACGAAGAGAGATTTGGTCCAAGAATCATCCACCTTAACCAAGTTCGTCCATTTTGGTCTTTCTTGTTTCGACAAGCTTCAAAGTTGACCGAAGCCAATTGTCTAGCATAGATTGATGTAATATGACACAATAAACCATGTGGAGAAGTTTGAGACCAACGAAGAGAGATTTGGTCCAAGAATCATCCACCTTAACCAAGTTCGTCCATTTTGGTCTTTCTTGGTTTCGACAAGCTTCAAAGTTGACCGAAGCCAATTGTCTAGCATAGATTGATGTAATATGACACAATAAACCATGTGGAGAAGTTTGAGACCAACGAAGAGAGATTTGGTCCAAGAATCATCCACCTTAACCAAGTTCGTCCATTTTGGTCTTTCTTGTTTCGACAAGCTTCAAAGTTGACCGAAGCCAATTGTCTAGCATAGATTGATGTAATATGACACAATAAACCATGTGGAGAAGTTTGAGACCAACGAAGAGAGATTTGGTCCAAGAATCATCCACCTTAACCAAGTTCGTCCATTTTGGTCTTTCTTGTTTCGACAAGCTTCAAAGTTGACCGAAGCCAATTGTCTAGCATAGATTGATGTAATATGACACAATAAACCATGTGGAGAAGTTTGAGACCAACGAAGAGAGATTTGGTCCAAGAATCATCCACCTTAACCAAGTTCGTCCATTTTGGTCTTTCTTGGTTTCGACAAGCTTCAAAGTTGACCGAAGCCAATTGTCTAGCATAGATTGATGTAATATGACACAATAAACCATGTGGAGAAGTTTGAGACCAACGAAGAGAGATTTGGTCCAAGAATCATCCACCTTAACCAAGTTCGTCCATTTTGGTCTTTCTTGTTTCGACAAGCTTCAAAGTTGACCGAAGCCAATGTCTAGCATAGATTGATGTAATATGACACAATAAACCATGTGGAGAAGTTTGAGACCAACGAAGAGAGATTTGGTCCAAGAATCATCCACCTTAACCAAGTTCGTCCATTTTGGTCTTTCTTGTTTCGACAAGCTTCAAAGTTGACCGAAGCCAATTGTCTAGCATAGATTGATGTAATATGACACAATAAACCATGTGGAGAAGTTTGAGACCAACGAAGAGAGATTTGGTCCAAGAATCATCCACCTTAACCAAGTTCGTCCATTTTGGTCTTTCTTGGTTTCGACAAGCTTCAAAGTTGACCGAAGCCAATTGTCAAGCATAGATTGATGTAATATGACACAATAAACCATGTGGAGAAGTTTGAGACCAACGAAGAGAGATTTGGTCCAAGAATCATCCACCTTAACCAAGTTCGTCCATTTTGGTCTTTCTTGGTTTCGACAAGCTTCAAAGTTGACCGAAGCCAATTGTCTAGCATAGATTGATGTAATATGACACAATAAACCATGTGGAGAAGTTTGAGACCAACGAAGAGAGATTTGGTCCAAGAATCATCCACCTTAACCAAGTTCGTCCATTTTGGTCTTTCTTGGTTTCGACAAGCTTCAAAGTTGACCGAAGCCAATTGTCTAGCATAGATTGATGTAATATGACACAATAAACCATGTGGAGAAGTTTGAGACCAACGAAGAGAGATTTGGTCCAAGAATCATCCACCTTAACCAAGTTCGTCCATTTTGGTCTTTCTTGGTTTCGACAAGCTTCAAAGTTGACCGAAGCCAATTGTCAAGCATAGATTGATGTAATATGACACAATAAACCATGTGGAGAAGTTTGAGACCAACGAAGAGAGATTTGGTCCAAGAATCATCCACCTTAACCAAGTTCGTCCATTTTGGTCTTTCTTGGTTTCGACAAGCTTCAAAGTTGACCGAAGCCAATTGTCTAGCATAGATTGATGTAATATGACACAATAAACCATGTGGAGAAGTTTGAGACCAACGAAGAGAGATTTGGTCCAAGAATCATCCACCTTAACCAAGTTCGTCCATTTTGGTCTTTCTTGGTTTCGACAAGCTTCAAAGTTGACCGAAGCCAATTGTCTAGCATAGATTGATGTAATATGACACAATAAACCATGTGGAGAAGTTTGAGACCAACGAAGAGAGATTTGGTCCAAGAATCATCCACCTTAACCAAGTTCGTCCATTTTGGTCTTTCTTGGTTTCGACAAGCTTCAAAGTTGACCGAAGCCAATTGTCAAGCATAGATTGATGTAATATGACACAATAAACCATGTGGAGAAGTTTGAGACCAACGAAGAGAGATTTGGTCCAAGAATCATCCACCTTAACCAAGTTCGTCCATTTTGGTCTTTCTTGGTTTCGACAAGCTTCAAAGTTGACCGAAGCCAATTGTCAAGCATAGATTGATGTAATATGACACAATAAACCATGTGGAGAAGTTTGAGACCAACGAAGAGAGATTTGGTCCAAGAATCATCCACCTTAACCAAGTTCGTCCATTTTGGTCTTTCTTGGTTTCGACAAGCTTCAAAGTTGACCGAAGCCAATTGTCAAGCATAGATTGATGTAATATGACACAATAAACCATGTGGAGAAGTTTGAGACCAACGAAGAGAGATTTGGTCCAAGAATCATCCACCTTAACCAAGTTCGTCCATTTTGGTCTTTCTTGTTTCGACAAGCTTCAAAGTTGACCGAAGCCAATTGTCAAGCATAGATTGATGTAATATGACACAATAAACCATGTGGAGAAGTTTGAGACCAACGAAGAGAGATTTGGTCCAAGAATCATCCACCTTAACCAAGTTCGTCCATTTTGGTCTTTCTTGGTTTCGACAAGCTTCAAAGTTGACCGAAGCCAATTGTCTAGCATAGATTGATGTAATATGACACAATAAACCATGTGGAGAAGTTTGAGACCAACGAAGAGAGATTTGGTCCAAGAATCATCCACCTTAACCAAGTTCGTCCATTTTGGTCTTTCTTGGTTTCGACAAGCTTCAAAGTTGACCGAAGCCAATTGTCAAGCATAGATTGATGTAATATGACACAATAAACCATGTGGAGAAGTTTGAGACCAACGAAGAGAGATTTGGTCCAAGAATCATCCACCTTAACCAAGTTCGTCCATTTTGGTCTTTCTTGGTTTCGACAAGCTTCAAAGTTGACCGAAGCCAATTGTCAAGCATAGATTGATGTAATATGACACAATAAACCATGTGGAGAAGTTTGAGACCAACGAAGAGAGATTTGGTCCAAGAATCATCCACCTTAACCAAGTTCGTCCATTTTGGTCTTTCTTGTTTCGACAAGCTTCAAAGTTGACCGAAGCCAATTGTCAAGCATAGATTGATGTAATATGACACAATAAACCATGTGGAGAAGTTTGAGACCAACGAAGAGAGATTTGGTCCAAGAATCATCCACCTTAACCAAGTTCGTCCATTTTGGTCTTTCTTGGTTTCGACAAGCTTCAAAGTTGACCGAAGCCAATTGTCAAGCATAGATTGATGTAATATGACACAATAAACCATGTGGAGAAGTTTGAGACCAACGAAGAGAGATTTGGTCCAAGAATCATCCACCTTAACCAAGTTCGTCCATTTTGGTCTTTCTTGGTTTCGACAAGCTTCAAAGTTGACCGAAGCCAATTGTCAAGCATAGATTGATGTAATATGACACAATAAACCATGTGGAGAAGTTTGAGACCAACGAAGAGAGATTTGGTCCAAGAATCATCCACCTTAACCAAGTTCGTCCATTTTGGTCTTTCTTGGTTTCGACAAGCTTCAAAGTTGACCGAAGCCAATTGTCAAGCATAGATTGATGTAATATGACACAATAAACCATGTGGAGAAGTTTGAGACCAACGAAGAGAGATTTGGTCCAAGAATCATCCACCTTAACCAAGTTCGTCCATTTTGGTCTTTCTTGTTTCGACAAGCTTCAAAGTTGACCGAAGCCAATTGTCTAGCATAGATTGATGTAATATGACACAATAAACCATGTGGAGAAGTTTGAGACCAACGAAGAGAGATTTGGTCCAAGAATCATCCACCTTAACCAAGTTCGTCCATTTTGGTCTTTCTTGTTTCGACAAGCTTCAAAGTTGACCGAAGCCAATTGTCAAGCATAGATTGATGTAATATGACACAATAAACCATGTGGAGAAGTTTGAGACCAACGAAGAGAGATTTGGTCCAAGAATCATCCACCTTAACCAAGTTCGTCCATTTTGGTCTTTCTTGTTTCGACAAGCTTCAAAGTTGACCGAAGCCAATTGTCAAGCATAGATTGATGTAATATGACACAATAAACCATGTGGAGAAGTTTGAGACCAACGAAGAGAGATTTGGTCCAAGAATCATCCACCTTAACCAAGTTCGTCCATTTTGGTCTTTCTTGTTTCGACAAGCTTCAAAGTTGACCGAAGCCAATTGTCAAGCATAGATTGATGTAATATGACACAATAAACCATGTGGAGAAGTTTGAGACCAACGAAGAGAGATTTGGTCCAAGAATCATCCACCTTAACCAAGTTCGTCCATTTTGGTCTTTCTTGTTTCGACAAGCTTCAAAGTTGACCGAAGCCAATTGTCAAGCATAGATTGATGTAATATGACACAATAAACCATGTGGAGAAGTTTGAGACCAACGAAGAGAGATTTGGTCCAAGAATCATCCACCTTAACCAAGTTCGTCCATTTTGGTCTTTCTTGTTTCGACAAGCTTCAAAGTTGACCGAAGCCAATTGTCAAGCATAGATTGATGTAATATGACACAATAAACCATGTGGAGAAGTTTGAGACCAACGAAGAGAGATTTGGTCCAAGAATCATCCACCTTAACCAAGTTCGTCCATTTTGGTCTTTCTTGTTTCGACAAGCTTCAAAGTTGACCGAAGCCAATTGTCAAGCATAGATTGATGTAATATGACACAATAAACCATGTGGAGAAGTTTGAGACCAACGAAGAGAGATTTGGTCCAAGAATCATCCACCTTAACCAAGTTCGTCCATTTTGGTCTTTCTTTTTCGACAAGCTTCAAAGTTGACCGAAGCCAATTGTCAAGCATAGATTGATGTAATATGACACAATAAACCATGTGGAGAAGTTTGAGACCAACGAAGAGAGATTTGGTCCAAGAATCATCCACCTTAACCAAGTTCGTCCATTTTGGTCTTTCTTGTTTCGACAAGCTTCAAAGTTGACCGAAGCCAATTGTCAAGCATAGATTGATGTAATATGACACAATAAACCATGTGGAGAAGTTTGAGACCAACGAAGAGAGATTTGGTCCAAGAATCATCCACCTTAACCAAGTTCGTCCATTTTGGTCTTTCTTGGTTTCGACAAGCTTCAAAGTTGACCGAAGCCAATTGTCAAGCATAGATTGATGTAATATGACACAATAAACCATGTGGAGAAGTTTGAGACCAACGAAGAGAGATTTGGTCCAAGAATCATCCACCTTAACCAAGTTCGTCCATTTTGGTCTTTCTTGGTTTCGACAAGCTTCAAAGTTGACCGAAGCCAATTGTCAAGCATAGATTGATGTAATATGACACAATAAACCATGTGGAGAAGTTTGAGACCAACGAAGAGAGATTTGGTCCAAGAATCATCCACCTTAACCAAGTTCGTCCATTTTGGTCTTTCTTGGTTTCGACAAGCTTCAAAGTTGACCGAAGCCAATTGTCAAGCATAGATTGATGTAATATGACACAATAAACCATGTGGAGAAGTTTGAGACCAACGAAGAGAGATTTGGTCCAAGAATCATCCACCTTAACCAAGTTCGTCCATTTTGGTCTTTCTTGTTTCGACAAGCTTCAAAGTTGACCGAAGCCAATTGTCAAGCATAGATTGATGTAATATGACACAATAAACCATGTGGAGAAGTTTGAGACCAACGAAGAGAGATTTGGTCCAAGAATCATCCACCTTAACCAAGTTCGTCCATTTTGGTCTTTCTTGGTTTCGACAAGCTTCAAAGTTGACCGAAGCCAATTGTCAAGCATAGATTGATGTAATATGACACAATAAACCATGTGGAGAAGTTTGAGACCAACGAAGAGAGATTTGGTCCAAGAATCATCCACCTTAACCAAGTTCGTCCATTTTGGTCTTTCTTGTTTCGACAAGCTTCAAAGTTGACCGAAGCCAATTGTCAAGCATAGATTGATGTAATATGACACAATAAACCATGTGGAGAAGTTTGAGACCAACGAAGAGAGATTTGGTCCAAGAATCATCCACCTTAACCAAGTTCGTCCATTTTGGTCTTTCTTGGTTTCGACAAGCTTCAAAGTTGACCGAAGCCAATTGTCAAGCATAGATTGATGTAATATGACACAATAAACCATGTGGAGAAGTTTGAGACCAACGAAGAGAGATTTGGTCCAAGAATCATCCACCTTAACCAAGTTCGTCCATTTTGGTCTTTCTTGTTTCGACAAGCTTCAAAGTTGACCGAAGCCAATTGTCAAGCATAGATTGATGTAATATGACACAATAAACCATGTGGAGAAGTTTGAGACCAACGAAGAGAGATTTGGTCCAAGAATCATCCACCTTAACCAAGTTCGTCCATTTTGGTCTTTCTTGTTTCGACAAGCTTCAAAGTTGACCGAAGCCAATTGTCAAGCATAGATTGATGTAATATGACACAATAAACCATGTGGAGAAGTTTGAGACCAACGAAGAGAGATTTGGTCCAAGAATCATCCACCTTAACCAAGTTCGTCCATTTTGGTCTTTCTTGTTTCGACAAGCTTCAAAGTTGACCGAAGCCAATTGTCAAGCATAGATTGATGTAATATGACACAATAAACCATGTGGAGAAGTTTGAGACCAACGAAGAGAGATTTGGTCCAAGAATCATCCACCTTAACCAAGTTCGTCCATTTTGGTCTTTCTTGTTTCGACAAGCTTCAAAGTTGACCGAAGCCAATTGTCAAGCATAGATTGATGTAATATGACACAATAAACCATGTGGAGAAGTTTGAGACCAACGAAGAGAGATTTGGTCCAAGAATCATCCACCTTAACCAAGTTCGTCCATTTTGGTCTTTCTTGTTTCGACAAGCTTCAAAGTTGACCGAAGCCAATTGTCAAGCATAGATTGATGTAATATGACACAATAAACCATGTGGAGAAGTTTGAGACCAACGAAGAGAGATTTGGTCCAAGAATCATCCACCTTAACCAAGTTCGTCCATTTTGGTCTTTCTTGTTTCGACAAGCTTCAAAGTTGACCGAAGCCAATTGTCAAGCATAGATTGATGTAATATGACACAATAAACCATGTGGAGAAGTTTGAGACCAACGAAGAGAGATTTGGTCCAAGAATCATCCACCTTAACCAAGTTCGTCCATTTTGGTCTTTCTTGTTTCGACAAGCTTCAAAGTTGACCGAAGCCAATTGTCAAGCATAGATTGATGTAATATGACACAATAAACCATGTGGAGAAGTTTGAGACCAACGAAGAGAGATTTGGTCCAAGAATCATCCACCTTAACCAAGTTCGTCCATTTTGGTCTTTCTTGTTTCGACAAGCTTCAAAGTTGACCGAAGCCAATTGTCAAGCATAGATTGATGTAATATGACACAATAAACCATGTGGAGAAGTTTGAGACCAACGAAGAGAGATTTGGTCCAAGAATCATCCACCTTAACCAAGTTCGTCCATTTTGGTCTTTCTTCGTTTCGACAAGCTTCAAAGTTGACCGAAGCCAATTGTCAAGCATAGATTGATGTAATATGACACAATAAACCATGTGGAGAAGTTTGAGACCAACGAAGAGAGATTTGGTCCAAGAATCATCCACCTTAACCAAGTTCGTCCATTTTGGTCTTTCTTGTTTCGACAAGCTTCAAAGTTGACCGAAGCCAATTGTCAAGCATAGATTGATGTAATATGACACAATAAACCATGTGGAGAAGTTTGAGACCAACGAAGAGAGATTTGGTCCAAGAATCATCCACCTTAACCAAGTTCGTCCATTTTGGTCTTTCTTGTTTCGACAAGCTTCAAAGTTGACCGAAGCCAAATGTCAAGCATAGATTGATGTAATATGACACAATAAACCATGTGGAGAAGTTTGAGACCAACGAAGAGAGATTTGGTCCAAGAATCATCCACCTTAACCAAGTTCGTCCATTTTGGTCTTTCTTGTTTCGACAAGCTTCAAAGTTGACCGAAGCCAATTGTCAAGCATAGATTGATGTAATATGACACAATAAACCATGTGGAGAAGTTTGAGACCAACGAAGAGAGATTTGGTCCAAGAATCATCCACCTTAACCAAGTTCGTCCATTTTGGTCTTTCTTGGTTTCGACAAGCTTCAAAGTTGACCGAAGCCAATTGTCAAGCATAGATTGATGTAATATGACACAATAAACCATGTGGAGAAGTTTGAGACCAACGAAGAGAGATTTGGTCCAAGAATCATCCACCTTAACCAAGTTCGTCCATTTTGGTCTTTCTTGTTTCGACAAGCTTCAAAGTTGACCGAAGCCAATTGTCAAGCATAGATTGATGTAATATGACACAATAAACCATGTGGAGAAGTTTGAGACCAACGAAGAGAGATTTGGTCCAAGAATCATCCACCTTAACCAAGTTCGTCCATTTTGGTCTTTCTTGTTTCGACAAGCTTCAAAGTTGACCGAAGCCAATTGTCAAGCATAGATTGATGTAATATGACACAATAAACCATGTGGAGAAGTTTGAGACCAACGAAGAGAGATTTGGTCCAAGAATCATCCACCTTAACCAAGTTCGTCCATTTTGGTCTTTCTTGTTTCGACAAGCTTCAAAGTTGACCGAAGCCAATTGTCAAGCATAGATTGATGTAATATGACACAATAAACCATGTGGAGAAGTTTGAGACCAACGAAGAGAGATTTGGTCCAAGAATCATCCACCTTAACCAAGTTCGTCCATTTTGGTCTTTCTTGGTTTCGACAAGCTTCAAAGTTGACCGAAGCCAATTGTCAAGCATAGATTGATGTAATATGACACAATAAACCATGTGGAGAAGTTTGAGACCAACGAAGAGAGATTTGGTCCAAGAATCATCCACCTTAACCAAGTTCGTCCATTTTGGTCTTTCTTCGTTTCGACAAGCTTCAAAGTTGACCGAAGCCAATTGTCAAGCATAGATTGATGTAATATGACACAATAAACCATGTGGAGAAGTTTGAGACCAACGAAGAGAGATTTGGTCCAAGAATCATCCACCTTAACCAAGTTCGTCCATTTTGGTCTTTCTTGTTTCGACAAGCTTCAAAGTTGACCGAAGCCAATTGTCAAGCATAGATTGATGTAATATGACACAATAAACCATGTGGAGAAGTTTGAGACCAACGAAGAGAGATTTGGTCCAAGAATCATCCACCTTAACCAAGTTCGTCCATTTTGGTCTTTCTTCGTTTCGACAAGCTTCAAAGTTGACCGAAGCCAATTGTCAAGCATAGATTGATGTAATATGACACAATAAACCATGTGGAGAAGTTTGAGACCAACGAAGAGAGATTTGGTCCAAGAATCATCCACCTTAACCAAGTTCGTCCATTTTGGTCTTTCTTCGTTTCGACAAGCTTCAAAGTTGACCGAAGCCAATTGTCAAGCATAGATTGATGTAATATGACACAATAAACCATGTGGAGAAGTTTGAGACCAACGAAGAGAGATTTGGTCCAAGAATCATCCACCTTAACCAAGTTCGTCCATTTTGGTCTTTCTTGTTTCGACAAGCTTCAAAGTTGACCGAAGCCAATTGTCAAGCATAGATTGATGTAATATGACACAATAAACCATGTGGAGAAGTTTGAGACCAACGAAGAGAGATTTGGTCCAAGAATCATCCACCTTAACCAAGTTCGTCCATTTTGGTCTTTCTTGTTTCGACAAGCTTCAAAGTTGACCGAAGCCAATTGTCAAGCATAGATTGATGTAATATGACACAATAAACCATGTGGAGAAGTTTGAGACCAACGAAGAGAGATTTGGTCCAAGAATCATCCACCTTAACCAAGTTCGTCCATTTTGGTCTTTCTTCGTTTCGACAAGCTTCAAAGTTGACCGAAGCCAATTGTCAAGCATAGATTGATGTAATATGACACAATAAACCATGTGGAGAAGTTTGAGACCAACGAAGAGAGATTTGGTCCAAGAATCATCCACCTTAACCAAGTTCGTCCATTTTGGTCTTTCTTGTTTCGACAAGCTTCAAAGTTGACCGAAGCCAAATGTCAAGCATAGATTGATGTAATATGACACAATAAACCATGTGGAGAAGTTTGAGACCAACGAAGAGAGATTTGGTCCAAGAATCATCCACCTTAACCAAGTTCGTCCATTTTGGTCTTTCTTCGTTTCGACAAGCTTCAAAGTTGACCGAAGCCAATTGTCAAGCATAGATTGATGTAATATGACACAATAAACCATGTGGAGAAGTTTGAGACCAACGAAGAGAGATTTGGTCCAAGAATCATCCACCTTAACCAAGTTCGTCCATTTTGGTCTTTCTTTGTTTCGACAAGCTTCAAAGTTGACCGAAGCCAATTGTCAAGCATAGATTGATGTAATATGACACAATAAACCATGTGGAGAAGTTTGAGACCAACGAAGAGAGATTTGGTCCAAGAATCATCCACCTTAACCAAGTTCGTCCATTTTGGTCTTTCTTGTTTCGACAAGCTTCAAAGTTGACCGAAGCCAATTGTCAAGCATAGATTGATGTAATATGACACAATAAACCATGTGGAGAAGTTTGAGACCAACGAAGAGAGATTTGGTCCAAGAATCATCCACCTTAACCAAGTTCGTCCATTTTGGTCTTTCTTCGTTTCGACAAGCTTCAAAGTTGACCGAAGCCAATTGTCAAGCATAGATTGATGTAATATGACACAATAAACCATGTGGAGAAGTTTGAGACCAACGAAGAGAGATTTGGTCCAAGAATCATCCACCTTAACCAAGTTCGTCCATTTTGGTCTTTCTTCGTTTCGACAAGCTTCAAAGTTGACCGAAGCCAAATGTCAAGCATAGATTGATGTAATATGACACAATAAACCATGTGGAGAAGTTTGAGACCAACGAAGAGAGATTTGGTCCAAGAATCATCCACCTTAACCAAGTTCGTCCATTTTGGTCTTTCTTTGTTTCGACAAGCTTCAAAGTTGACCGAAGCCAATTGTCAAGCATAGATTGATGTAATATGACACAATAAACCATGTGGAGAAGTTTGAGACCAACGAAGAGAGATTTGGTCCAAGAATCATCCACCTTAACCAAGTTCGTCCATTTTGGTCTTTCTTGTTTCGACAAGCTTCAAAGTTGACCGAAGCCAATTGTCAAGCATAGATTGATGTAATATGACACAATAAACCATGTGGAGAAGTTTGAGACCAACGAAGAGAGATTTGGTCCAAGAATCATCCACCTTAACCAAGTTCGTCCATTTTGGTCTTTCTTTGTTTCGACAAGCTTCAAAGTTGACCGAAGCCAATTGTCAAGCATAGATTGATGTAATATGACACAATAAACCATGTGGAGAAGTTTGAGACCAACGAAGAGAGATTTGGTCCAAGAATCATCCACCTTAACCAAGTTCGTCCATTTTGGTCTTTCTTCGTTTCGACAAGCTTCAAAGTTGACCGAAGCCAATTGTCAAGCATAGATTGATGTAATATGACACAATAAACCATGTGGAGAAGTTTGAGACCAACGAAGAGAGATTTGGTCCAAGAATCATCCACCTTAACCAAGTTCGTCCATTTTGGTCTTTCTTCGTTTCGACAAGCTTCAAAGTTGACCGAAGCCAAATGTCAAGCATAGATTGATGTAATATGACACAATAAACCATGTGGAGAAGTTTGAGACCAACGAAGAGAGATTTGGTCCAAGAATCATCCACCTTAACCAAGTTCGTCCATTTTGGTCTTTCTTCGTTTCGACAAGCTTCAAAGTTGACCGAAGCCAATTGTCAAGCATAGATTGATGTAATATGACACAATAAACCATGTGGAGAAGTTTGAGACCAACGAAGAGAGATTTGGTCCAAGAATCATCCACCTTAACCAAGTTCGTCCATTTTGGTCTTTCTTGTTTCGACAAGCTTCAAAGTTGACCGAAGCCAATTGTCAAGCATAGATTGATGTAATATGACACAATAAACCATGTGGAGAAGTTTGAGACCAACGAAGAGAGATTTGGTCCAAGAATCATCCACCTTAACCAAGTTCGTCCATTTTGGTCTTTCTTTGTTTCGACAAGCTTCAAAGTTGACCGAAGCCAATTGTCAAGCATAGATTGATGTAATATGACACAATAAACCATGTGGAGAAGTTTGAGACCAACGAAGAGAGATTTGGTCCAAGAATCATCCACCTTAACCAAGTTCGTCCATTTTGGTCTTTCTTCGTTTCGACAAGCTTCAAAGTTGACCGAAGCCAAATGTCAAGCATAGATTGATGTAATATGACACAATAAACCATGTGGAGAAGTTTGAGACCAACGAAGAGAGATTTGGTCCAAGAATCATCCACCTTAACCAAGTTCGTCCATTTTGGTCTTTCTTCGTTTCGACAAGCTTCAAAGTTGACCGAAGCCAATTGTCAAGCATAGATTGATGTAATATGACACAATAAACCATGTGGAGAAGTTTGAGACCAACGAAGAGAGATTTGGTCCAAGAATCATCCACCTTAACCAAGTTCGTCCATTTTGGTCTTTCTTTGTTTCGACAAGCTTCAAAGTTGACCGAAGCCAATTGTCAAGCATAGATTGATGTAATATGACACAATAAACCATGTGGAGAAGTTTGAGACCAACGAAGAGAGATTTGGTCCAAGAATCATCCACCTTAACCAAGTTCGTCCATTTTGGTCTTTCTTGTTTCGACAAGCTTCAAAGTTGACCGAAGCCAATGTCAAGCATAGATTGATGTAATATGACACAATAAACCATGTGGAGAAGTTTGAGACCAACGAAGAGAGATTTGGTCCAAGAATCATCCACCTTAACCAAGTTCGTCCATTTTGGTCTTTCTTTGTTTCGACAAGCTTCAAAGTTGACCGAAGCCAAATGTCAAGCATAGATTGATGTAATATGACACAATAAACCATGTGGAGAAGTTTGAGACCAACGAAGAGAGATTTGGTCCAAGAATCATCCACCTTAACCAAGTTCGTCCATTTTGGTCTTTCTTCGTTTCGACAAGCTTCAAAGTTGACCGAAGCCAAATGTCAAGCATAGATTGATGTAATATGACACAATAAACCATGTGGAGAAGTTTGAGACCAACGAAGAGAGATTTGGTCCAAGAATCATCCACCTTAACCAAGTTCGTCCATTTTGGTCTTTCTTTGTTTCGACAAGCTTCAAAGTTGACCGAAGCCAATTGTCAAGCATAGATTGATGTAATATGACACAATAAACCATGTGGAGAAGTTTGAGACCAACGAAGAGAGATTTGGTCCAAGAATCATCCACCTTAACCAAGTTCGTCCATTTTGGTCTTTCTTCGTTTCGACAAGCTTCAAAGTTGACCGAAGCCAAATGTCAAGCATAGATTGATGTAATATGACACAATAAACCATGTGGAGAAGTTTGAGACCAACGAAGAGAGATTTGGTCCAAGAATCATCCACCTTAACCAAGTTCGTCCATTTTGGTCTTTCTTCGTTTCGACAAGCTTCAAAGTTGACCGAAGCCAATTGTCAAGCATAGATTGATGTAATATGACACAATAAACCATGTGGAGAAGTTTGAGACCAACGAAGAGAGATTTGGTCCAAGAATCATCCACCTTAACCAAGTTCGTCCATTTTGGTCTTTCTTCGTTTCGACAAGCTTCAAAGTTGACCGAAGCCAAATGTCAAGCATAGATTGATGTAATATGACACAATAAACCATGTGGAGAAGTTTGAGACCAACGAAGAGAGATTTGGTCCAAGAATCATCCAACTTAACCAAGTTCGTCCATTTTGGTCTTTCTTTGTTTCGACAAGCTTCAAAGTTGACCGAAGCCAATTGTCAAGCATAGATTGATGTAATATGACACAATAAACCATGTGGAGAAGTTTGAGACCAACGAAGAGAGATTTGGTCCAAGAATCATCCACCTTAACCAAGTTCGTCCATTTTGGTCTTTCTTCGTTTCGACAAGCTTCAAAGTTGACCGAAGCCAATTGTCAAGCATAGATTGATGTAATATGACACAATAAACCATGTGGAGAAGTTTGAGACCAACGAAGAGAGATTTGGTCCAAGAATCATCCACCTTAACCAAGTTCGTCCATTTTGGTCTTTCTTCGTTTCGACAAGCTTCAAAGTTGACCGAAGCCAAATGTCAAGCATAGATTGATGTAATATGACACAATAAACCATGTGGAGAAGTTTGAGACCAACGAAGAGAGATTTGGTCCAAGAATCATCCACCTTAACCAAGTTCGTCCATTTTGGTCTTTCTTTGTTTCGACAAGCTTCAAAGTTGACCGAAGCCAAATGTCAAGCATAGATTGATGTAATATGACACAATAAACCATGTGGAGAAGTTTGAGACCAACGAAGAGAGATTTGGTCCAAGAATCATCCACCTTAACCAAGTTCGTCCATTTTGGTCTTTCTTTGTTTCGACAAGCTTCAAAGTTGACCGAAGCCAATTGTCAAGCATAGATTGATGTAATATGACACAATAAACCATGTGGAGAAGTTTGAGACCAACGAAGAGAGATTTGGTCCAAGAATCATCCACCTTAACCAAGTTCGTCCATTTTGGTCTTTCTTTGTTTCGACAAGCTTCAAAGTTGACCGAAGCCAATTGTCAAGCATAGATTGATGTAATATGACACAATAAACCATGTGGAGAAGTTTGAGACCAACGAAGAGAGATTTGGTCCAAGAATCATCCACCTTAACCAAGTTCGTCCATTTTGGTCTTTCTTCGTTTCGACAAGCTTCAAAGTTGACCGAAGCCAATTGTCAAGCATAGATTGATGTAATATGACACAATAAACCATGTGGAGAAGTTTGAGACCAACGAAGAGAGATTTGGTCCAAGAATCATCCACCTTAACCAAGTTCGTCCATTTTGGTCTTTCTTTGTTTCGACAAGCTTCAAAGTTGACCGAAGCCAAATGTCAAGCATAGATTGATGTAATATGACACAATAAACCATGTGGAGAAGTTTGAGACCAACGAAGAGAGATTTGGTCCAAGAATCATCCACCTTAACCAAGTTCGTCCATTTTGGTCTTTCTTTTTCGACAAGCTTCAAAGTTGACCGAAGCCAATTGTCAAGCATAGATTGATGTAATATGACACAATAAACCATGTGGAGAAGTTTGAGACCAACGAAGAGAGATTTGGTCCAAGAATCATCCACCTTAACCAAGTTCGTCCATTTTGGTCTTTCTTGTTTCGACAAGCTTCAAAGTTGACCGAAGCCAATTGTCAAGCATAGATTGATGTAATATGACACAATAAACCATGTGGAGAAGTTTGAGACCAACGAAGAGAGATTTGGTCCAAGAATCATCCACCTTAACCAAGTTCGTCCATTTTGGTCTTTCTTTGTTTCGACAAGCTTCAAAGTTGACCGAAGCCAAATGTCAAGCATAGATTGATGTAATATGACACAATAAACCATGTGGAGAAGTTTGAGACCAACGAAGAGAGATTTGGTCCAAGAATCATCCACCTTAACCAAGTTCGTCCATTTTGGTCTTTCTTCGTTTCGACAAGCTTCAAAGTTGACCGAAGCCAATTGTCAAGCATAGATTGATGTAATATGACACAATAAACCATGTGGAGAAGTTTGAGACCAACGAAGAGAGATTTGGTCCAAGAATCATCCACCTTAACCAAGTTCGTCCATTTTGGTCTTTCTTGTTTCGACAAGCTTCAAAGTTGACCGAAGCCAATGTCAAGCATAGATTGATGTAATATGACACAATAAACCATGTGGAGAAGTTTGAGACCAACGAAGAGAGATTTGGTCCAAGAATCATCCACCTTAACCAAGTTCGTCCATTTTGGTCTTTCTTGTTTCGACAAGCTTCAAAGTTGACCGAAGCCAATTGTCAAGCATAGATTGATGTAATATGACACAATAAACCATGTGGAGAAGTTTGAGACCAACGAAGAGAGATTTGGTCCAAGAATCATCCACCTTAACCAAGTTCGTCCATTTTGGTCTTTCTTGTTTCGACAAGCTTCAAAGTTGACCGAAGCCAATTGTCAAGCATAGATTGATGTAATATGACACAATAAACCATGTGGAGAAGTTTGAGACCAACGAAGAGAGATTTGGTCCAAGAATCATCCACCTTAACCAAGTTCGTCCATTTTGGTCTTTCTTCGTTTCGACAAGCTTCAAAGTTGACCGAAGCCAATTGTCAAGCATAGATTGATGTAATATGACACAATAAACCATGTGGAGAAGTTTGAGACCAACGAAGAGAGATTTGGTCCAAGAATCATCCACCTTAACCAAGTTCGTCCATTTTGGTCTTTCTTCGTTTCGACAAGCTTCAAAGTTGACCGAAGCCAATTGTCAAGCATAGATTGATGTAATATGACACAATAAACCATGTGGAGAAGTTTGAGACCAACGAAGAGAGATTTGGTCCAAGAATCATCCACCTTAACCAAGTTCGTCCATTTTGGTCTTTCTTCGTTTCGACAAGCTTCAAAGTTGACCGAAGCCAATTGTCAAGCATAGATTGATGTAATATGACACAATAAACCATGTGGAGAAGTTTGAGACCAACGAAGAGAGATTTGGTCCAAGAATCATCCACCTTAACCAAGTTCGTCCATTTTGGTCTTTCTTGTTTCGACAAGCTTCAAAGTTGACCGAAGCCAATTGTCAAGCATAGATTGATGTAATATGACACAATAAACCATGTGGAGAAGTTTGAGACCAACGAAGAGAGATTTGGTCCAAGAATCATCCACCTTAACCAAGTTCGTCCATTTTGGTCTTTCTTGTTTCGACAAGCTTCAAAGTTGACCGAAGCCAATTGTCAAGCATAGATTGATGTAATATGACACAATAAACCATGTGGAGAAGTTTGAGACCAACGAAGAGAGATTTGGTCCAAGAATCATCCAACTTAACCAAGTTCGTCCATTTTGGTCTTTCTTTGTTTCGACAAGCTTCAAAGTTGACCGAAGCCAATTGTCAAGCATAGATTGATGTAATATGACACAATAAACCATGTGGAGAAGTTTGAGACCAACGAAGAGAGATTTGGTCCAAGAATCATCCACTTAACCAAGTTCGTCCATTTTGGTCTTTCTTCGTTTCGACAAGCTTCAAAGTTGACCGAAGCCAATTGTCAAGCATAGATTGATGTAATATGACACAATAAACCATGTGGAGAAGTTTGAGACCAACGAAGAGAGATTTGGTCCAAGAATCATCCACCTTAACCAAGTTCGTCCATTTTGGTCTTTCTTTGTTTCGACAAGCTTCAAAGTTGACCGAAGCCAATTGTCAAGCATAGATTGATGTAATATGACACAATAAACCATGTGGAGAAGTTTGAGACCAACGAAGAGAGATTTGGTCCAAGAATCATCCACCTTAACCAAGTTCGTCCATTTTGGTCTTTCTTTGTTTCGACAAGCTTCAAAGTTGACCGAAGCCAAATGTCAAGCATAGATTGATGTAATATGACACAATAAACCATGTGGAGAAGTTTGAGACCAACGAAGAGAGATTTGGTCCAAGAATCATCCACCTTAACCAAGTTCGTCCATTTTGGTCTTTCTTGTTTCGACAAGCTTCAAAGTTGACCGAAGCCAATTGTCAAGCATAGATTGATGTAATATGACACAATAAACCATGTGGAGAAGTTTGAGACCAACGAAGAGAGATTTGGTCCAAGAATCATCCACCTTAACCAAGTTCGTCCATTTTGGTCTTTCTTTGTTTCGACAAGCTTCAAAGTTGACCGAAGCCAATTGTCAAGCATAGATTGATGTAATATGACACAATAAACCATGTGGAGAAGTTTGAGACCAACGAAGAGAGATTTGGTCCAAGAATCATCCACCTTAACCAAGTTCGTCCATTTTGGTCTTTCTTCGTTTCGACAAGCTTCAAAGTTGACCGAAGCCAATTGTCAAGCATAGATTGATGTAATATGACACAATAAACCATGTGGAGAAGTTTGAGACCAACGAAGAGAGATTTGGTCCAAGAATCATCCACCTTAACCAAGTTCGTCCATTTTGGTCTTTCTTTGTTTCGACAAGCTTCAAAGTTGACCGAAGCCAATTGTCAAGCATAGATTGATGTAATATGACACAATAAACCATGTGGAGAAGTTTGAGACCAACGAAGAGAGATTTGGTCCAAGAATCATCCACCTTAACCAAGTTCGTCCATTTTGGTCTTTCTTGTTTCGACAAGCTTCAAAGTTGACCGAAGCCAATTGTCAAGCATAGATTGATGTAATATGACACAATAAACCATGTGGAGAAGTTTGAGACCAACGAAGAGAGATTTGGTCCAAGAATCATCCACCTTAACCAAGTTCGTCCATTTTGGTCTTTCTTGTTTCGACAAGCTTCAAAGTTGACCGAAGCCAATTGTCAAGCATAGATTGATGTAATATGACACAATAAACCATGTGGAGAAGTTTGAGACCAACGAAGAGAGATTTGGTCCAAGAATCATCCACCTTAACCAAGTTCGTCCATTTTGGTCTTTCTTTGTTTCGACAAGCTTCAAAGTTGACCGAAGCCAATTGTCAAGCATAGATTGATGTAATATGACACAATAAACCATGTGGAGAAGTTTGAGACCAACGAAGAGAGATTTGGTCCAAGAATCATCCACCTTAACCAAGTTCGTCCATTTTGGTCTTTCTTCGTTTCGACAAGCTTCAAAGTTGACCGAAGCCAAATGTCAAGCATAGATTGATGTAATATGACACAATAAACCATGTGGAGAAGTTTGAGACCAACGAAGAGAGATTTGGTCCAAGAATCATCCACCTTAACCAAGTTCGTCCATTTTGGTCTTTCTTCGTTTCGACAAGCTTCAAAGTTGACCGAAGCCAAATGTCAAGCATAGATTGATGTAATATGACACAATAAACCATGTGGAGAAGTTTGAGACCAACGAAGAGAGATTTGGTCCAAGAATCATCCACCTTAACCAAGTTCGTCCATTTTGGTCTTTCTTCGTTTCGACAAGCTTCAAAGTTGACCGAAGCCAATTGTCAAGCATAGATTGATGTAATATGACACAATAAACCATGTGGAGAAGTTTGAGACCAACGAAGAGAGATTTGGTCCAAGAATCATCCACCTTAACCAAGTTCGTCCATTTTGGTCTTTCTTGGTTTCGACAAGCTTCAAAGTTGACCGAAGCCAATTGTCAAGCATAGATTGATGTAATATGACACAATAAACCATGTGGAGAAGTTTGAGACCAACGAAGAGAGATTTGGTCCAAGAATCATCCACCTTAACCAAGTTCGTCCATTTTGGTCTTTCTTCGTTTCGACAAGCTTCAAAGTTGACCGAAGCCAATGTCAAGCATAGATTGATGTAATATGACACAATAAACCATGTGGAGAAGTTTGAGACCAACGAAGAGAGATTTGGTCCAAGAATCATCCACCTTAACCAAGTTCGTCCATTTTGGTCTTTCTTCGTTTCGACAAGCTTCAAAGTTGACCGAAGCCAATTGTCAAGCATAGATTGATGTAATATGACACAATAAACCATGTGGAGAAGTTTGAGACCAACGAAGAGAGATTTGGTCCAAGAATCATCCACCTTAACCAAGTTCGTCCATTTTGGTCTTTCTTCGTTTCGACAAGCTTCAAAGTTGACCGAAGCCAATGTCAAGCATAGATTGATGTAATATGACACAATAAACCATGTGGAGAAGTTTGAGACCAACGAAGAGAGATTTGGTCCAAGAATCATCCACCTTAACCAAGTTCGTCCATTTTGGTCTTTCTTTGTTTCGACAAGCTTCAAAGTTGACCGAAGCCAATTGTCAAGCATAGATTGATGTAATATGACACAATAAACCATGTGGAGAAGTTTGAGACCAACGAAGAGAGATTTGGTCCAAGAATCATCCACCTTAACCAAGTTCGTCCATTTTGGTCTTTCTTGTTTCGACAAGCTTCAAAGTTGACCGAAGCCAAATGTCAAGCATAGATTGATGTAATATGACACAATAAACCATGTGGAGAAGTTTGAGACCAACGAAGAGAGATTTGGTCCAAGAATCATCCACCTTAACCAAGTTCGTCCATTTTGGTCTTTCTTGTTTCGACAAGCTTCAAAGTTGACCGAAGCCAAATGTCAAGCATAGATTGATGTAATATGACACAATAAACCATGTGGAGAAGTTTGAGACCAACGAAGAGAGATTTGGTCCAAGAATCATCCACCTTAACCAAGTTCGTCCATTTTGGTCTTTCTTCGTTTCGACAAGCTTCAAAGTTGACCGAAGCCAATTGTCAAGCATAGATTGATGTAATATGACACAATAAACCATGTGGAGAAGTTTGAGACCAACGAAGAGAGATTTGGTCCAAGAATCATCCACCTTAACCAAGTTCGTCCATTTTGGTCTTTCTTCGTTTCGACAAGCTTCAAAGTTGACCGAAGCCAATTGTCAAGCATAGATTGATGTAATATGACACAATAAACCATGTGGAGAAGTTTGAGACCAACGAAGAGAGATTTGGTCCAAGAATCATCCACCTTAACCAAGTTCGTCCATTTTGGTCTTTCTTTGTTTCGACAAGCTTCAAAGTTGACCGAAGCCAATTGTCAAGCATAGATTGATGTAATATGACACAATAAACCATGTGGAGAAGTTTGAGACCAACGAAGAGAGATTTGGTCCAAGAATCATCCACCTTAACCAAGTTCGTCCATTTTGGTCTTTCTTCGTTTCGACAAGCTTCAAAGTTGACCGAAGCCAATTGTCAAGCATAGATTGATGTAATATGACACAATAAACCATGTGGAGAAGTTTGAGACCAACGAAGAGAGATTTGGTCCAAGAATCATCCACCTTAACCAAGTTCGTCCATTTTGGTCTTTCTTCGTTTCGACAAGCTTCAAAGTTGACCGAAGCCAAATGTCAAGCATAGATTGATGTAATATGACACAATAAACCATGTGGAGAAGTTTGAGACCAACGAAGAGAGATTTGGTCCAAGAATCATCCACCTTAACCAAGTTCGTCCATTTTGGTCTTTCTTCGTTTCGACAAGCTTCAAAGTTGACCGAAGCCAAATGTCAAGCATAGATTGATGTAATATGACACAATAAACCATGTGGAGAAGTTTGAGACCAACGAAGAGAGATTTGGTCCAAGAATCATCCACCTTAACCAAGTTCGTCCATTTTGGTCTTTCTTCGTTTCGACAAGCTTCAAAGTTGACCGAAGCCAATTGTCAAGCATAGATTGATGTAATATGACACAATAAACCATGTGGAGAAGTTTGAGACCAACGAAGAGAGATTTGGTCCAAGAATCATCCACCTTAACCAAGTTCGTCCATTTTGGTCTTTCTTCGTTTCGACAAGCTTCAAAGTTGACCGAAGCCAATTGTCAAGCATAGATTGATGTAATATGACACAATAAACCATGTGGAGAAGTTTGAGACCAACGAAGAGAGATTTGGTCCAAGAATCATCCACCTTAACCAAGTTCGTCCATTTTGGTCTTTCTTCGTTTCGACAAGCTTCAAAGTTGACCGAAGCCAAATGTCAAGCATAGATTGATGTAATATGACACAATAAACCATGTGGAGAAGTTTGAGACCAACGAAGAGAGATTTGGTCCAAGAATCATCCACCTTAACCAAGTTCGTCCATTTTGGTCTTTCTTCGTTTCGACAAGCTTCAAAGTTGACCGAAGCCAATTGTCAAGCATAGATTGATGTAATATGACACAATAAACCATGTGGAGAAGTTTGAGACCAACGAAGAGAGATTTGGTCCAAGAATCATCCACCTTAACCAAGTTCGTCCATTTTGGTCTTTCTTCGTTTCGACAAGCTTCAAAGTTGACCGAAGCCAATTGTCAAGCATAGATTGATGTAATATGACACAATAAACCATGTGGAGAAGTTTGAGACCAACGAAGAGAGATTTGGTCCAAGAATCATCCACCTTAACCAAGTTCGTCCATTTTGGTCTTTCTTCGTTTCGACAAGCTTCAAAGTTGACCGAAGCCAATTGTCAAGCATAGATTGATGTAATATGACACAATAAACCATGTGGAGAAGTTTGAGACCAACGAAGAGAGATTTGGTCCAAGAATCATCCACTTAACCAAGTTCGTCCATTTTGGTCTTTCTTCGTTTCGACAAGCTTCAAAGTTGACCGAAGCCAAATGTCAAGCATAGATTGATGTAATATGACACAATAAACCATGTGGAGAAGTTTGAGACCAACGAAGAGAGATTTGGTCCAAGAATCATCCACCTTAACCAAGTTCGTCCATTTTGGTCTTTCTTCGTTTCGACTAGCTTCAAAGTTGACCGAAGCCAATGTCAAGCATAGATTGATGTAATATGACACAATAAACCATGTGGAGAAGTTTGAGACCAACGAAGAGAGATTTGGTCCAAGAATCATCCACCTTAACCAAGTTCGTCCATTTTGGTCTTTCTTCGTTTCGACTAGCTTCAAAGTTGACCGAAGCCAAATGTCAAGCATAGATTGATGTAATATGACACAATAAACCATGTGGAGAAGTTTGAGACCAACGAAGAGAGATTTGGTCCAAGAATCATCCACCTTAACCAAGTTCGTCCATTTTGGTCTTTCTTCGTTTCGACAAGCTTCAAAGTTGACCGAAGCCAATTGTCAAGCATAGATTGATGTAATATGACACAATAAACCATGTGGAGAAGTTTGAGACCAACGAAGAGAGATTTGGTCCAAGAATCATCCACCTTAACCAAGTTCGTCCATTTTGGTCTTTCTTCGTTTCGACAAGCTTCAAAGTTGACCGAAGCCAATTGTCAAGCATAGATTGATGTAATATGACACAATAAACCATGTGGAGAAGTTTGAGACCAACGAAGAGAGATTTGGTCCAAGAATCATCCACCTTAACCAAGTTCGTCCATTTTGGTCTTTCTTCGTTTCGACAAGCTTCAAAGTTGACCGAAGCCAAATGTCAAGCATAGATTGATGTAATATGACACAATAAACCATGTGGAGAAGTTTGAGACCAACGAAGAGAGATTTGGTCCAAGAATCATCCACCTTAACCAAGTTCGTCCATTTTGGTCTTTCTTCGTTTCGACTAGCTTCAAAGTTGACCGAAGCCAAATGTCAAGCATAGATTGATGTAATATGACACAATAAACCATGTGGAGAAGTTTGAGACCAACGAAGAGAGATTTGTCCAAGAATCATCCACTTAACCAAGTTCGTCCATTTTGGTCTTTCTTGTTTCGACTAGCTTCAAAGTTGACCGAAGCCAAATGTCAAGCATAGATTGATGTAATAACACAATAAACCATGTGGAGAAGTTTGAGACCAACGAAGAGAGATTTGGTCCAAGAATCATCCACCTTAACCAAGTTCGTCCATTTTGGTCTTTCTTCGTTTCGACAAGCTTCAAAGG
>JAKRYI020000223.1:0-30016 GCA_022379115.2 Bauhinia variegata | reverse complement strand
TTGGCTTCGGTTAACTTTGAAGCTAGTCGAAACAAAGAAAGACCAAAATGGACGAACTTGGTAAGTTGGATGATTCTTGGACCAAATCTCTCTTCGTTGGTCTCAAACTTCTCCACATGGTTTATTGTGTCATATTACATCAATCTATGCTTGACATTTGGCTTCGGTCAACTTTGAAGCTAGTCGAAACGAAGAAAGACCAAAATGGACGAACTTGGTTAAGTTGGATGATTCTTGACCAAATCTCTCTTCGTTGGTCTCAAACTTCTCCACATGGTTTATTGTGTCATATTACATCAATCTATGCTTGACATTTGGCTTCGGTCAATTGAAGCTAGTCGAAACGAAGAAAGACCAAAATGGACGAACTTGGTTAAGTGGATGATTCTTGGACCAAATCTCTTTCGTTGGTCTCAAACTTCTCCACATGGTTTATTGTGTCATATTACATCAATCTATGCTTGACATTTGGCTTCGGTCACTTTGAAGCTAGTCGAAACGAAGAAAGACCAAAATGGACGAACTTGGATGATTCTTGGACCAAATCTCTCTTCGTTGGTCTCAAACTTCTCCACATGGTTTATTGTGTCATATTACATCAATCTATGCTTGACATTTGGCTTCGGTCAACTTTGAAGCTAGTCGAAACGAAGAAAGACAAAATGGACGAACTTGTTAAGTTGGATGATTCTTGGACCAAATCTCTCTTCGTTGGTCTCAAACTTCTCCACATGGTTTATTGTGTCATATTACATCAATCTATGCTTGACATTTGGCTTCGGTCAACTTTGAAGCTAGTCGAAACGAAGAAAGACCAAAATGGACGAACTTGGTTAAGTTGGATGATTCTTGGACCAAATCTCTCTTCGTTGGTCTCAAACTTCTCATGGTTTATTGTGTCATATTACATCAATCTTTGCTTGACATTTGGCTTCGGTCAACTTTGAAGCTAGTCGAAACGAAGAAAGACCAAAATGGACGAACTTGGTAAGTTGGATGATTCTTGGACCAAATCTCTCTTCGTTGGTCTCAAACTTCTCCACATGGTTTATTGTGTCATATTACATCAATCTATGCTTGACATTTGGCTTCGGTCAACTTTGAAGCTAGTCGAAACGAAGAAAGACCAAAATGGACGAACTTGGTTAAGTTGGATGATTCTTGGACCAAATCTCTCTTCGTTGGTCTCAAACTTCTCCACATGGTTTATTGTGTCATATTACATCAATCTATGCTTGACATTTGGCTTCGGTTAACTTTGAAGCTAGTCGAAACGAAGAAAGACCAAATCTCTCTTCGTTGGTCTCAAACTTCTCCACATGGTTTATTGTGTCATATTACATCAATCTATGCTTGACATTTGGCTTCGGTCAACTTTGAAGCTAGTCGAAACGAAGAAAGACCAAAATGGACGAACTTGGTTAAGTTGGATGATTCTTGGACCAAATCTCTCTTCGTTGGTCTCAAACTTCTCCACATGGTTTATTGTGTCATATTACATCAATCTATGCTTGACATTTGGCTTCGGTCAACTTTGAAGCTAGTCGAAACGAAGAAAGACCAAAATGGACGAACTTGGTTAAGTTGGATGATTCTTGGACCAAATCTCTCTTCGTTGGTCTCAAACTTCTCCACATGGTTTATTGTGTCATATTACATCAATCTATGCTTGACATTTGGCTTCGGTCAACTTTGAAGCTAGTCGAAACGAAGAAAGACCAAAATGGACGAACTTGGTTAAGTTGGATGATTCTTGGACCAAATCTCTCTTCGTTGGTCTCAAACTTCTCCACATGGTTTATTGTGTCATATTACATCAATCTATGCTTGACATTTGGCTTCGGTCAACTTTGAAGCTAGTCGAAACGAAGAAAGACCAAAATGGACGAACTTGGTTAAGTTGGATGATTCTTGGACCAAATCTCTCTTCGTTGGTCTCAAACTTCTCCACATGGTTTATTGTGTCATATTACATCAATCTATGCTTGACATTTGGCTTCGGTCAACTTTGAAGCTAGTCGAAACGAAGAAAGACCAAAATGGACGAACTTGGTAAGTTGGATGATTCTTGGACCAAATCTCTCTTCGTTGGTCTCAAACTTCTCCACATGGTTTATTGTGTCATATTACATCAATCTATGCTTGACATTTGGCTTCGGTCAACTTTGAAGCTAGTCGAAACGAAGAAAGACCAAAATGGACGAACTTGGTTAAGTTGGATGATTCTTGGACCAAATCTCTCTTCGTTGGTCTCAAACTTCTCCACATGGTTTATTGTGTCATATTACATCAATCTATGCTTGACATTTGGCTTCGGTCAACTTTGAAGCTAGTCGAAACGAAGAAAGACCAAAATGGACGAACTTGGTTAAGTTGGATGATTCTTGGACCAAATCTCTCTTCGTTGGTCTCAAACTTCTCCACATGGTTTATTGTGTCATATTACATCAATCTATGCTTGACATTTGGCTTCGGTCAACTTTGAAGCTAGTCGAAACGAAGAAAGACCAAAATGGACGAACTTGGTTAAGTTGGATGATTCTTGGACCAAATCTCTCTTCGTTGGTCTCAAACTTCTCCACATGGTTTATTGTGTCATATTACATCAATCTATGCTTGACATTTGGCTTCGGTCAACTTTGAAGCTAGTCGAAACGAAGAAAGACCAAAATGGACGAACTTGGTAAGTTGGATGATTCTTGGACCAAATCTCTCTTCGTTGGTCTCAAACTTCTCCACATGGTTTATTGTGTCATATTACATCAATCTATGCTTGACATTTGGCTTCGGTCAACTTTGAAGCTAGTCGAAACGAAGAAAGACCAAAATGGACGAACTTGGTTAAGTTGGATGATTCTTGGACCAAATCTCTCTTCGTTGGTCTCAAACTTCTCCACATGGTTTATTGTGTCATATTACATCAATCTATGCTTGACATTTGGCTTCGGTCAACTTTGAAGCTAGTCGAAACGAAGAAAGACCAAAATGGACGAACTTGGTTAAGTTGGATGATTCTTGGACCAAATCTCTCTTCGTTGGTCTCAAACTTCTCCACATGGTTTATTGTGTCATATTACATCAATCTATGCTTGACATTTGGCTTCGGTCAACTTTGAAGCTAGTCGAAACGAAGAAAGACCAAAATGGACGAACTTGGTTAAGTTGGATGATTCTTGGACCAAATCTCTCTTCGTTGGTCTCAAACTTCTCCACATGGTTTATTGTGTCATATTACATCAATCTATGCTTGACATTTGGCTTCGGTCAACTTTGAAGCTCGAAACGAAGAAAGTCGAAATGAAGATGAAGACCAAATCTCTCTTCGTTGGTCTCAAACTTCTCCACATGGTTTATTGTGTCATATTACATCAATCTATGCTTGACATTTGGCTTCGGTCAACTTTGAAGCTAGTCGAAACGAAGAAAGACCAAAATGGACGAACTTGGTTAAGTTGGATGATTCTTGGACCAAATCTCTCTTCGTTGGTCTCAAACTTCTCCACATGGTTTATTGTGTCATATTACATCAATCTATGCTTGACATTTGGCTTCGGTCAACTTTGAAGCTAGTCGAAACGAAGAAAGACCAAAATGGACGAACTTGGTTAAGTTGGATGATTCTTGGACCAAATCTCTCTTCGTTGGTCTCAAACTTCTCCACATGGTTTATTGTGTCATATTACATCAATCTATGCTTGACATTTGGCTTCGGTCAACTTTGAAGCTAGTCGAAACGAAGAAAGACCAAAATGGACGAACTTGGTTAAGTTGGATGATTCTTGGACCAAATCTCTCTTCGTTGGTCTCAAACTTCTCCACATGGTTTATTGTGTCATATTACATCAATCTATGCTTGACATTTGGCTTCGGTCAACTTTGAAGCTAGTCGAAACGAAGAAAGACCAAAATGGACGAACTTGGTTAAGTTGGATGATTCTTGGACCAAATCTCTCTTCGTTGGTCTCAAACTTCTCCACATGGTTTATTGTGTCATATTACATCAATCTATGCTTGACATTTGGCTTCGGTCAACTTTGAAGCTAGTCGAAACGAAGAAAGACCAAAATGGACGAACTTGGTTAAGTTGGATGATTCTTGGACCAAATCTCTCTTCGTTGGTCTCAAACTTCTCCACATGGTTTATTGTGTCATATTACATCAATCTATGCTTGACATTTGGCTTCGGTCAACTTTGAAGCTAGTCGAAACGAAGAAAGACCAAAATGGACGAACTTGGTTAAGTTGGATGATTCTTGGACCAAATCTCTCTTCGTTGGTCTCAAACTTCTCCACATGGTTTATTGTGTCATATTACATCAATCTATGCTTGACATTTGGCTTCGGTCAACTTTGAAGCTAGTCGAAACGAAGAAAGACCAAAATGGACGAACTTGGTTAAGTTGGATGATTCTTGGACCAAATCTCTCTTCGTTGGTCTCAAACTTCTCCACATGGTTTATTGTGTCATATTACATCAATCTATGCTTGACATTTGGCTTCGGTCAACTTTGAAGCTAGTCGAAACGAAGAAAGACCAAAATGGACGAACTTGGTTAAGTTGGATGATTCTTGGACCAAATCTCTCTTCGTTGGTCTCAAACTTCTCCACATGGTTTATTGTGTCATATTACATCAATCTATGCTTGACATTTGGCTTCGGTCAACTTTGAAGCTAGTCGAAACGAAGAAAGACCAAAATGGACGAACTTGGTTAAGTTGGATGATTCTTGGACCAAATCTCTCTTCGTTGGTCTCAAACTTCTCCACATGGTTTATTGTGTCATATTACATCAATCTATGCTTGACATTTGGCTTCGGTCAACTTTGAAGCTAGTCGAAACGAAGAAAGACCAAAATGGACGAACTTGGTTAAGTTGGATGATTCTTGGACCAAATCTCTCTTCGTTGGTCTCAAACTTCTCCACATGGTTTATTGTGTCATATTACATCAATCTATGCTTGACATTTGGCTTCGGTCAACTTTGAAGCTAGTCGAAACGAAGAAAGACCAAAATGGACGAACTTGGTTAAGTTGGATGATTCTTGGACCAAATCTCTCTTCGTTGGTCTCAAACTTCTCCACATGGTTTATTGTGTCATATTACATCAATCTATGCTTGACATTTGGCTTCGGTCAACTTTGAAGCTAGTCGAAACGAAGAAAGACCAAAATGGACGAACTTGGTTAAGTTGGATGATTCTTGGACCAAATCTCTCTTCGTTGGTCTCAAACTTCTCCACATGGTTTATTGTGTCATATTACATCAATCTATGCTTGACATTTGGCTTCGGTCAACTTTGAAGCTAGTCGAAACGAAGAAAGACCAAAATGGACGAACTTGGTTAAGTTGGATGATTCTTGGACCAAATCTCTCTTCGTTGGTCTCAAACTTCTCCACATGGTTTATTGTGTCATATTACATCAATCTATGCTTGACATTTGGCTTCGGTCAACTTTGAAGCTAGTCGAAACGAAGAAAGACCAAAATGGACGAACTTGGTTAAGTTGGATGATTCTTGGACCAAATCTCTCTTCGTTGGTCTCAAACTTCTCCACATGGTTTATTGTGTCATATTACATCAATCTATGCTTGACATTTGGCTTCGGTCAACTTTGAAGCTAGTCGAAACGAAGAAAGACCAAAATGGACGAACTTGGTTAAGTTGGATGATTCTTGGACCAAATCTCTCTTCGTTGGTCTCAAACTTCTCCACATGGTTTATTGTGTCATATTACATCAATCTATGCTTGACATTTGGCTTCGGTCAACTTTGAAGCTAGTCGAAACGAAGAAAGACCAAAATGGACGAACTTGGTTAAGTTGGATGATTCTTGGACCAAATCTCTCTTCGTTGGTCTCAAACTTCTCCACATGGTTTATTGTGTCATATTACATCAATCTATGCTTGACATTTGGCTTCGGTCAACTTTGAAGCTAGTCGAAACGAAGAAAGACCAAAATGGACGAACTTGGTTAAGTTGGATGATTCTTGGACCAAATCTCTCTTCGTTGGTCTCAAACTTCTCCACATGGTTTATTGTGTCATATTACATCAATCTATGCTTGACATTTGGCTTCGGTCAACTTTGAAGCTAGTCGAAACGAAGAAAGACCAAAATGGACGAACTTGGTTAAGTTGGATGATTCTTGGACCAAATCTCTCTTCGTTGGTCTCAAACTTCTCCACATGGTTTATTGTGTCATATTACATCAATCTATGCTTGACATTTGGCTTCGGTCAACTTTGAAGCTAGTCGAAACGAAGAAAGACCAAAATGGACGAACTTGGTTAAGTTGGATGATTCTTGGACCAAATCTCTCTTCGTTGGTCTCAAACTTCTCCACATGGTTTATTGTGTCATATTACATCAATCTATGCTTGACATTTGGCTTCGGTCAACTTTGAAGCTAGTCGAAACGAAGAAAGACCAAAATGGACGAACTTGGTTAAGTTGGATGATTCTTGGACCAAATCTCTCTTCGTTGGTCTCAAACTTCTCCACATGGTTTATTGTGTCATATTACATCAATCTATGCTTGACATTTGGCTTCGGTCAACTTTGAAGCTAGTCGAAACGAAGAAAGACCAAAATGGACGAACTTGGTTAAGTTGGATGATTCTTGGACCAAATCTCTCTTCGTTGGTCTCAAACTTCTCCACATGGTTTATTGTGTCATATTACATCAATCTATGCTTGACATTTGGCTTCGGTCAACTTTGAAGCTAGTCGAAACGAAGAAAGACCAAAATGGACGAACTTGGTTAAGTTGGATGATTCTTGGACCAAATCTCTCTTCGTTGGTCTCAAACTTCTCCACATGGTTTATTGTGTCATATTACATCAATCTATGCTTGACATTTGGCTTCGGTCAACTTTGAAGCTAGTCGAAACGAAGAAAGACCAAAATGGACGAACTTGGTTAAGTTGGATGATTCTTGGACCAAATCTCTCTTCGTTGGTCTCAAACTTCTCCACATGGTTTATTGTGTCATATTACATCAATCTATGCTTGACATTTGGCTTCGGTCAACTTTGAAGCTAGTCGAAACGAAGAAAGACCAAAATGGACGAACTTGGTTAAGTTGGATGATTCTTGGACCAAATCTCTCTTCGTTGGTCTCAAACTTCTCCACATGGTTTATTGTGTCATATTACATCAATCTATGCTTGACATTTGGCTTCGGTCAACTTTGAAGCTAGTCGAAACGAAGAAAGACCAAAATGGACGAACTTGGTTAAGTTGGATGATTCTTGGACCAAATCTCTCTTCGTTGGTCTCAAACTTCTCCACATGGTTTATTGTGTCATATTACATCAATCTATGCTTGACATTTGGCTTCGGTCAACTTTGAAGCTAGTCGAAACGAAGAAAGACCAAAATGGACGAACTTGGTTAAGTTGGATGATTCTTGGACCAAATCTCTCTTCGTTGGTCTCAAACTTCTCCACATGGTTTATTGTGTCATATTACATCAATCTATGCTTGACATTTGGCTTCGGTCAACTTTGAAGCTAGTCGAAACGAAGAAAGACCAAAATGGACGAACTTGGTTAAGTTGGATGATTCTTGGACCAAATCTCTCTTCGTTGGTCTCAAACTTCTCCACATGGTTTATTGTGTCATATTACATCAATCTATGCTTGACATTTGGCTTCGGTCAACTTTGAAGCTAGTCGAAACGAAGAAAGACCAAAATGGACGAACTTGGTTAAGTTGGATGATTCTTGGACCAAATCTCTCTTCGTTGGTCTCAAACTTCTCCACATGGTTTATTGTGTCATATTACATCAATCTATGCTTGACATTTGGCTTCGGTCAACTTTGAAGCTAGTCGAAACGAAGAAAGACCAAAATGGACGAACTTGGTTAAGTTGGATGATTCTTGGACCAAATCTCTCTTCGTTGGTCTCAAACTTCTCCACATGGTTTATTGTGTCATATTACATCAATCTATGCTTGACATTTGGCTTCGGTCAACTTTGAAGCTAGTCGAAACGAAGAAAGACCAAAATGGACGAACTTGGTTAAGTTGGATGATTCTTGGACCAAATCTCTCTTCGTTGGTCTCAAACTTCTCCACATGGTTTATTGTGTCATATTACATCAATCTATGCTTGACATTTGGCTTCGGTCAACTTTGAAGCTAGTCGAAACGAAGAAAGACCAAAATGGACGAACTTGGTTAAGTTGGATGATTCTTGGACCAAATCTCTCTTCGTTGGTCTCAAACTTCTCCACATGGTTTATTGTGTCATATTACATCAATCTATGCTTGACATTTGGCTTCGGTCAACTTTGAAGCTAGTCGAAACGAAGAAAGACCAAAATGGACGAACTTGGTTAAGTTGGATGATTCTTGGACCAAATCTCTCTTCGTTGGTCTCAAACTTCTCCACATGGTTTATTGTGTCATATTACATCAATCTATGCTTGACATTTGGCTTCGGTCAACTTTGAAGCTAGTCGAAACGAAGAAAGACCAAAATGGACGAACTTGGTTAAGTTGGATGATTCTTGGACCAAATCTCTCTTCGTTGGTCTCAAACTTCTCCACATGGTTTATTGTGTCATATTACATCAATCTATGCTTGACATTTGGCTTCGGTCAACTTTGAAGCTAGTCGAAACGAAGAAAGACCAAAATGGACGAACTTGGTTAAGTTGGATGATTCTTGGACCAAATCTCTCTTCGTTGGTCTCAAACTTCTCCACATGGTTTATTGTGTCATATTACATCAATCTATGCTTGACATTTGGCTTCGGTCAACTTTGAAGCTAGTCGAAACGAAGAAAGACCAAAATGGACGAACTTGGTTAAGTTGGATGATTCTTGGACCAAATCTCTCTTCGTTGGTCTCAAACTTCTCCACATGGTTTATTGTGTCATATTACATCAATCTATGCTTGACATTTGGCTTCGGTCAACTTTGAAGCTAGTCGAAACGAAGAAAGACCAAAATGGACGAACTTGGTTAAGTTGGATGATTCTTGGACCAAATCTCTCTTCGTTGGTCTCAAACTTCTCCACATGGTTTATTGTGTCATATTACATCAATCTATGCTTGACATTTGGCTTCGGTCAACTTTGAAGCTAGTCGAAACGAAGAAAGACCAAAATGGACGAACTTGGTTAAGTTGGATGATTCTTGGACCAAATCTCTCTTCGTTGGTCTCAAACTTCTCCACATGGTTTATTGTGTCATATTACATCAATCTATGCTTGACATTTGGCTTCGGTCAACTTTGAAGCTAGTCGAAACGAAGAAAGACCAAAATGGACGAACTTGGTTAAGTTGGATGATTCTTGGACCAAATCTCTCTTCGTTGGTCTCAAACTTCTCCACATGGTTTATTGTGTCATATTACATCAATCTATGCTTGACATTTGGCTTCGGTCAACTTTGAAGCTAGTCGAAACGAAGAAAGACCAAAATGGACGAACTTGGTTAAGTTGGATGATTCTTGGACCAAATCTCTCTTCGTTGGTCTCAAACTTCTCCACATGGTTTATTGTGTCATATTACATCAATCTATGCTTGACATTTGGCTTCGGTCAACTTTGAAGCTAGTCGAAACGAAGAAAGACCAAAATGGACGAACTTGGTTAAGTTGGATGATTCTTGGACCAAATCTCTCTTCGTTGGTCTCAAACTTCTCCACATGGTTTATTGTGTCATATTACATCAATCTATGCTTGACATTTGGCTTCGGTCAACTTTGAAGCTAGTCGAAACGAAGAAAGACCAAAATGGACGAACTTGGTTAAGTTGGATGATTCTTGGACCAAATCTCTCTTCGTTGGTCTCAAACTTCTCCACATGGTTTATTGTGTCATATTACATCAATCTATGCTTGACATTTGGCTTCGGTCAACTTTGAAGCTAGTCGAAACGAAGAAAGACCAAAATGGACGAACTTGGTTAAGTTGGATGATTCTTGGACCAAATCTCTCTTCGTTGGTCTCAAACTTCTCCACATGGTTTATTGTGTCATATTACATCAATCTATGCTTGACATTTGGCTTCGGTCAACTTTGAAGCTAGTCGAAACGAAGAAAGACCAAAATGGACGAACTTGGTTAAGTTGGATGATTCTTGGACCAAATCTCTCTTCGTTGGTCTCAAACTTCTCCACATGGTTTATTGTGTCATATTACATCAATCTATGCTTGACATTTGGCTTCGGTCAACTTTGAAGCTAGTCGAAACGAAGAAAGACCAAAATGGACGAACTTGGTTAAGTTGGATGATTCTTGGACCAAATCTCTCTTCGTTGGTCTCAAACTTCTCCACATGGTTTATTGTGTCATATTACATCAATCTATGCTTGACATTTGGCTTCGGTCAACTTTGAAGCTAGTCGAAACGAAGAAAGACCAAAATGGACGAACTTGGTTAAGTTGGATGATTCTTGGACCAAATCTCTCTTCGTTGGTCTCAAACTTCTCCACATGGTTTATTGTGTCATATTACATCAATCTATGCTTGACATTTGGCTTCGGTCAACTTTGAAGCTAGTCGAAACGAAGAAAGACCAAAATGGACGAACTTGGTTAAGTTGGATGATTCTTGGACCAAATCTCTCTTCGTTGGTCTCAAACTTCTCCACATGGTTTATTGTGTCATATTACATCAATCTATGCTTGACATTTGGCTTCGGTCAACTTTGAAGCTAGTCGAAACGAAGAAAGACCAAAATGGACGAACTTGGTTAAGTTGGATGATTCTTGGACCAAATCTCTCTTCGTTGGTCTCAAACTTCTCCACATGGTTTATTGTGTCATATTACATCAATCTATGCTTGACATTTGGCTTCGGTCAACTTTGAAGCTAGTCGAAACGAAGAAAGACCAAAATGGACGAACTTGGTTAAGTTGGATGATTCTTGGACCAAATCTCTCTTCGTTGGTCTCAAACTTCTCCACATGGTTTATTGTGTCATATTACATCAATCTATGCTTGACATTTGGCTTCGGTCACTTTGAAGCTAGTCGAAACGAAGAAAGACCAAAATGGACGAACTTGGTTAAGTTGGATGATTCTTGGACCAAATCTCTCTTCGTTGGTCTCAAACTTCTCCACATGGTTTATTGTGTCATATTACATCAATCTATGCTTGACATTTGGCTTCGGTCAACTTTGAAGCTAGTCGAAACGAAGAAAGACCAAAATGGACGAACTTGGTTAAGTTGGATGATTCTTGGACCAAATCTCTCTTCGTTGGTCTCAAACTTCTCCACATGGTTTATTGTGTCATATTACATCAATCTATGCTTGACATTTGGCTTCGGTTAACTTTGAAGCTAGTCGAACTTGAAGAAAGACCAAATCTCTCTTCGTTGGTCTCAAACTTCTCCACATGGTTTATTGTGTCATATTACATCAATCTATGCTTGACATTTGGCTTCGGTCAACTTTGAAGCTAGTCGAAACGAAGAAAGACCAAAATGGACGAACTTGGTTAAGTTGGATGATTCTTGGACCAAATCTCTCTTCGTTGGTCTCAAACTTCTCCACATGGTTTATTGTGTCATATTACATCAATCTATGCTTGACATTTGGCTTCGGTCAACTTTGAAGCTAGTCGAAACGAAGAAAGACCAAAATGGACGAACTTGGTTAAGTTGGATGATTCTTGGACCAAATCTCTCTTCGTTGGTCTCAAACTTCTCCACATGGTTTATTGTGTCATATTACATCAATCTATGCTTGACATTTGGCTTCGGTCAACTTTGAAGCTAGTCGAAACGAAGAAAGACCAAAATGGACGAACTTGGTTAAGTTGGATGATTCTTGGACCAAATCTCTCTTCGTTGGTCTCAAACTTCTCCACATGGTTTATTGTGTCATATTACATCAATCTATGCTTGACATTTGGCTTCGGTCAACTTTGAAGCTAGTCGAAACGAAGAAAGACCAAAATGGACGAACTTGGTTAAGTTGGATGATTCTTGGACCAAATCTCTCTTCGTTGGTCTCAAACTTCTCCACATGGTTTATTGTGTCATATTACATCAATCTTGCTTGACATTTGGCTTCGGTCAACTTTGAAGCTAGTCGAAACGAAGAAAGACCAAAATGGACGAACTTGGTTAAGTTGGATGATTCTTGGACCAAATCTCTCTTCGTTGGTCTCAAACTTCTCCACATGGTTTATTGTGTCATATTACATCAATCTATGCTTGACATTTGGCTTCGGTCAACTTTGAAGCTAGTCGAAACGAAGAAAGACCAAAATGGACGAACTTGGTTAAGTTGGATGATTCTTGGACCAAATCTCTCTTCGTTGGTCTCAAACTTCTCCACATGGTTTATTGTGTCATATTACATCAATCTATGCTTGACATTTGGCTTCGGTCAACTTTGAAGCTAGTCGAAACGAAGAAAGACCAAAATGGACGAACTTGGTTAAGTTGGATGATTCTTGGACCAAATCTCTCTTCGTTGGTCTCAAACTTCTCCACATGGTTTATTGTGTCATATTACATCAATCTATGCTTGACATTTGGCTTCGGTCAACTTTGAAGCTAGTCGAAACGAAGAAAGACCAAAATGGACGAACTTGGTTAAGTTGGATGATTCTTGGACCAAATCTCTCTTCGTTGGTCTCAAACTTCTCCACATGGTTTATTGTGTCATATTACATCAATCTATGCTTGACATTTGGCTTCGGTCAACTTTGAAGCTAGTCGAAACGAAGAAAGACCAAAATGGACGAACTTGGTTAAGTTGGATGATTCTTGGACCAAATCTCTCTTCGTTGGTCTCAAACTTCTCCACATGGTTTATTGTGTCATATTACATCAATCTATGCTTGACATTTGGCTTCGGTCAACTTTGAAGCTAGTCGAAACGAAGAAAGACCAAAATGGACGAACTTGGTTAAGTTGGATGATTCTTGGACCAAATCTCTCTTCGTTGGTCTCAAACTTCTCCACATGGTTTATTGTGTCATATTACATCAATCTATGCTTGACATTTGGCTTCGGTCAACTTTGAAGCTAGTCGAAACGAAGAAAGACCAAAATGGACGAACTTGGTTAAGTTGGATGATTCTTGGACCAAATCTCTCTTCGTTGGTCTCAAACTTCTCCACATGGTTTATTGTGTCATATTACATCAATCTATGCTTGACATTTGGCTTCGGTCAACTTTGAAGCTAGTCGAAACGAAGAAAGACCAAAATGGACGAACTTGGTTAAGTTGGATGATTCTTGGACCAAATCTCTCTTCGTTGGTCTCAAACTTCTCCACATGGTTTATTGTGTCATATTACATCAATCTATGCTTGACATTTGGCTTCGGTTAACTTTGAAGCTAGTCGAAATGAAGAAAGACCAAATCTCTCTTCGTTGGTCTCAAACTTCTCCACATGGTTTATTGTGTCATATTACATCAATCTATGCTTGACATTTGGCTTCGGTCAACTTTGAAGCTAGTCGAAACGAAGAAAGACCAAAATGGACGAACTTGGTTAAGTTGGATGATTCTTGGACCAAATCTCTCTTCGTTGGTCTCAAACTTCTCCACATGGTTTATTGTGTCATATTACATCAATCTATGCTTGACATTTGGCTTCGGTCAACTTTGAAGCTAGTCGAAACGAAGAAAGACCAAAATGGACGAACTTGGTTAAGTTGGATGATTCTTGGACCAAATCTCTCTTCGTTGGTCTCAAACTTCTCCACATGGTTTATTGTGTCATATTACATCAATCTATGCTTGACATTTGGCTTCGGTCAACTTTGAAGCTAGTCGAAACGAAGAAAGACCAAAATGGACGAACTTGGTTAAGTTGGATGATTCTTGGACCAAATCTCTCTTCGTTGGTCTCAAACTTCTCCACATGGTTTATTGTGTCATATTACATCAATCTATGCTTGACATTTGGCTTCGGTCAACTTTGAAGCTAGTCGAAACGAAGAAAGACCAAAATGGACGAACTTGGTTAAGTTGGATGATTCTTGGACCAAATCTCTCTTCGTTGGTCTCAAACTTCTCCACATGGTTTATTGTGTCATATTACATCAATCTATGCTTGACATTTGGCTTCGGTCAACTTTGAAGCTAGTCGAAACGAAGAAAGACCAAAATGGACGAACTTGGTTAAGTTGGATGATTCTTGGACCAAATCTCTCTTCGTTGGTCTCAAACTTCTCCACATGGTTTATTGTGTCATATTACATCAATCTATGCTTGACATTTGGCTTCGGTCAACTTTGAAGCTAGTCGAAACGAAGAAAGACCAAAATGGACGAACTTGGTTAAGTTGGATGATTCTTGGACCAAATCTCTCTTCGTTGGTCTCAAACTTCTCCACATGGTTTATTGTGTCATATTACATCAATCTATGCTTGACATTTGGCTTCGGTCAACTTTGAAGCTAGTCGAAACGAAGAAAGACCAAAATGGACGAACTTGGTTAAGTTGGATGATTCTTGGACCAAATCTCTCTTCGTTGGTCTCAAACTTCTCCACATGGTTTATTGTGTCATATTACATCAATCTATGCTTGACATTTGGCTTCGGTCAACTTTGAAGCTAGTCGAAACGAAGAAAGACCAAAATGGACGAACTTGGTAAGTTGGATGATTCTTGGACCAAATCTCTCTTCGTTGGTCTCAAACTTCTCCACATGGTTTATTGTGTCATATTACATCAATCTATGCTTGACATTTGGCTTCGGTCAACTTTGAAGCTAGTCGAAACGAAGAAAGACCAAAATGGACGAACTTGGTTAAGTTGGATGATTCTTGGACCAAATCTCTCTTCGTTGGTCTCAAACTTCTCCACATGGTTTATTGTGTCATATTACATCAATCTATGCTTGACATTTGGCTTCGGTCAACTTTGAAGCTAGTCGAAACGAAGAAAGACCAAAATGGACGAACTTGGTTAAGTTGGATGATTCTTGGACCAAATCTCTCTTCGTTGGTCTCAAACTTCTCCACATGGTTTATTGTGTCATATTACATCAATCTATGCTTGACATTTGGCTTCGGTCAACTTTGAAGCTAGTCGAAACGAAGAAAGACCAAAATGGACGAACTTGGTTAAGTTGGATGATTCTTGGACCAAATCTCTCTTCGTTGGTCTCAAACTTCTCCACATGGTTTATTGTGTCATATTACATCAATCTATGCTTGACATTTGGCTTCGGTCAACTTTGAAGCTAGTCGAAACGAAGAAAGACCAAAATGGACGAACTTGGTTAAGTTGGATGATTCTTGGACCAAATCTCTCTTCGTTGGTCTCAAACTTCTCCACATGGTTTATTGTGTCATATTACATCAATCTATGCTTGACATTTGGCTTCGGTCAACTTTGAAGCTAGTCGAAACGAAGAAAGACCAAAATGGACGAACTTGGTTAAGTTGGATGATTCTTGGACCAAATCTCTCTTCGTTGGTCTCAAACTTCTCCACATGGTTTATTGTGTCATATTACATCAATCTATGCTTGACATTTGGCTTCGGTCAACTTTGAAGCTAGTCGAAACGAAGAAAGACCAAAATGGACGAACTTGGTTAAGTTGGATGATTCTTGGACCAAATCTCTCTTCGTTGGTCTCAAACTTCTCCACATGGTTTATTGTGTCATATTACATCAATCTATGCTTGACATTTGGCTTCGGTCAACTTTGAAGCTAGTCGAAACGAAGAAAGACCAAAATGGACGAACTTGGTTAAGTTGGATGATTCTTGGACCAAATCTCTCTTCGTTGGTCTCAAACTTCTCCACATGGTTTATTGTGTCATATTACATCAATCTATGCTTGACATTTGGCTTCGGTCAACTTTGAAGCTAGTCGAAACGAAGAAAGACCAAAATGGACGAACTTGGTTAAGTTGGATGATTCTTGGACCAAATCTCTCTTCGTTGGTCTCAAACTTCTCCACATGGTTTATTGTGTCATATTACATCAATCTATGCTTGACATTTGGCTTCGGTCAACTTTGAAGCTAGTCGAAACGAAGAAAGACCAAAATGGACGAACTTGGTTAAGTTGGATGATTCTTGGACCAAATCTCTCTTCGTTGGTCTCAAACTTCTCCACATGGTTTATTGTGTCATATTACATCAATCTATGCTTGACATTTGGCTTCGGTCAACTTTGAAGCTAGTCGAAACGAAGAAAGACCAAAATGGACGAACTTGGTTAAGTTGGATGATTCTTGGACCAAATCTCTCTTCGTTGGTCTCAAACTTCTCCACATGGTTTATTGTGTCATATTACATCAATCTATGCTTGACATTTGGCTTCGGTCAACTTTGAAGCTAGTCGAAACGAAGAAAGACCAAAATGGACGAACTTGGTTAAGTTGGATGATTCTTGGACCAAATCTCTCTTCGTTGGTCTCAAACTTCTCCACATGGTTTATTGTGTCATATTACATCAATCTATGCTTGACATTTGGCTTCGGTCAACTTTGAAGCTAGTCGAAACGAAGAAAGACCAAAATGGACGAACTTGGTTAAGTTGGATGATTCTTGGACCAAATCTCTCTTCGTTGGTCTCAAACTTCTCCACATGGTTTATTGTGTCATATTACATCAATCTATGCTTGACATTTGGCTTCGGTCAACTTTGAAGCTAGTCGAAACGAAGAAAGACCAAAATGGACGAACTTGGTTAAGTTGGATGATTCTTGGACCAAATCTCTCTTCGTTGGTCTCAAACTTCTCCACATGGTTTATTGTGTCATATTACATCAATCTATGCTTGACATTTGGCTTCGGTCAACTTTGAAGCTAGTCGAAACGAAGAAAGACCAAAATGGACGAACTTGGTTAAGTTGGATGATTCTTGGACCAAATCTCTCTTCGTTGGTCTCAAACTTCTCCACATGGTTTATTGTGTCATATTACATCAATCTATGCTTGACATTTGGCTTCGGTCAACTTTGAAGCTAGTCGAAACGAAGAAAGACCAAAATGGACGAACTTGGTTAAGTTGGATGATTCTTGGACCAAATCTCTCTTCGTTGGTCTCAAACTTCTCCACATGGTTTATTGTGTCATATTACATCAATCTATGCTTGACATTTGGCTTCGGTCAACTTTGAAGCTAGTCGAAACGAAGAAAGACCAAAATGGACGAACTTGGTTAAGTTGGATGATTCTTGGACCAAATCTCTCTTCGTTGGTCTCAAACTTCTCCACATGGTTTATTGTGTCATATTACATCAATCTATGCTTGACATTTGGCTTCGGTCAACTTTGAAGCTAGTCGAAACGAAGAAAGACCAAAATGGACGAACTTGGTTAAGTTGGATGATTCTTGGACCAAATCTCTCTTCGTTGGTCTCAAACTTCTCCACATGGTTTATTGTGTCATATTACATCAATCTTTGCTTGACATTTGGCTTCGGTCAACTTTGAAGCTAGTCGAAACGAAGAAAGACCAAAATGGACGAACTTGGTTAAGTTGGATGATTCTTGGACCAAATCTCTCTTCGTTGGTCTCAAACTTCTCCACATGGTTTATTGTGTCATATTACATCAATCTATGCTTGACATTTGGCTTCGGTCACTTTGAAGCTAGTCGAAACGAAGAAAGACCAAAATGGACGAACTTGGTTAAGTTGGATGATTCTTGGACCAAATCTCTCTTCGTTGGTCTCAAACTTCTCCACATGGTTTATTGTGTCATATTACATCAATCTTGCTTGACATTTGGCTTCGGTCAACTTTGAAGCTAGTCGAAACGAAGAAAGACCAAAATGGACGAACTTGGTTAAGTTGGATGATTCTTGGACCAAATCTCTCTTCGTTGGTCTCAAACTTCTCCACATGGTTTATTGTGTCATATTACATCAATCTATGCTTGACATTTGGCTTCGGTCAACTTTGAAGCTAGTCGAAACGAAGAAAGACCAAAATGGACGAACTTGGTTAAGTTGGATGATTCTTGGACCAAATCTCTCTTCGTTGGTCTCAAACTTCTCCACATGGTTTATTGTGTCATATTACATCAATCTATGCTTGACATTTGGCTTCGGTTAACTTAGAAGCTAGTCGAAATGAAGAAAGACCAAATCTCTCTTCGTTGGTCTCAAACTTCTCCACATGGTTTATTGTGTCATATTACATCAATCTATGCTTGACATTTGGCTTCGGTCAACTTTGAAGCTAGTCGAAACGAAGAAAGACCAAAATGGACGAACTTGTTAAGTTGGATGATTCTTGGACCAAATCTCTCTTCGTTGGTCTCAAACTTCTCCACATGGTTTATTGTGTCATATTACATCAATCTATGCTTGACATTTGGCTTCGGTTCACTTTGAAGCTAGTCGAAACGAAGAAAGACCAAAATGGACGAACTTGGTTAAGTTGGATGATTCTTGGACCAAATCTCTCTTCGTTGGTCTCAAACTTCTCCACATGGTTTATTGTGTCATATTACATCAATCTTTGCTTGACATTTGGCTTCGGTCAACTTTGAAGCTAGTCGAAAGAAGAAAGACCAAAATGGACGAACTTGGTTAAGTTGGATGATTCTTGGACCAAATCTCTCTTCGTTGGTCTCAAACTTCTCCACATGGTTTATTGTGTCATATTACATCAATCTTTGCTTGACATTTGGCTTCGGTCAACTTTGAAGCTAGTCGAAACGAAGAAAGACCAAAATGGACGAACTTGGTTAAGTTGGATGATTCTTGGACCAAATCTCTCTTCGTTGGTCTCAAACTTCTCCACATGGTTTATTGTGTCATATTACATCAATCTATGCTTGACATTTGGCTTCGGTCAACTTTGAAGCTAGTCGAAACGAAGAAAGACCAAAATGGACGAACTTGGTTAAGTTGGATGATTCTTGGACCAAATCTCTCTTCGTTGGTCTCAAACTTCTCCACATGGTTTATTGTGTCATATTACATCAATCTATGCTTGACATTTGGCTTCGGTTTAACTTAGAAGCTAGTCGAAATGAAGAAAGACCAAATCTCTCTTCGTTGGTCTCAAACTTCTCCACATGGTTTATTGTGTCATATTACATCAATCTTTGCTTGACATTTGGCTTCGGTCAACTTTGAAGCTAGTCGAAACGAAGAAAGACCAAAATGGACGAACTTGGTTAAGTTGGATGATTCTTGGACCAAATCTCTCTTCGTTGGTCTCAAACTTCTCCACATGGTTTATTGTGTCATATTACATCAATCTTTGCTTGACATTTGGCTTCGGTCAACTTTGAAGCTAGTCGAAACGAAGAAAGACCAAAATGGACGAACTTGGTAAGTTGGATGATTCTTGGACCAAATCTCTCTTCGTTGGTCTCAAACTTCTCCACATGGTTTATTGTGTCATATTACATCAATCTATGCTTGACATTTGGCTTCGGTCAACTTTGAAGCTAGTCGAAACGAAGAAAGACCAAAATGGACGAACTTGGTTAAGTTGGATGATTCTTGGACCAAATCTCTCTTCGTTGGTCTCAAACTTCTCCACATGGTTTATTGTGTCATATTACATCAATCTATGCTTGACATTTGGCTTCGGTCAACTTTGAAGCTAGTCGAAACGAAGAAAGACCAAAATGGACGAACTTGGTTAAGTTGGATGATTCTTGGACCAAATCTCTCTTCGTTGGTCTCAAACTTCTCCACATGGTTTATTGTGTCATATTACATCAATCTATGCTTGACATTTGGCTTCGGTTAACTTTGAAGCTGGAAAATGAAGAATGACCAAATCTCTCTTCGTTGGTCTCAAACTTCTCCACATGGTTTATTGTGTCATATTACATCAATCTATGCTTGACATTTGGCTTCGGTCAACTTTGAAGCTAGTCGAAACGAAGAAAGACCAAAATGGACGAACTTGGTTAAGTTGGATGATTCTTGGACCAAATCTCTCTTCGTTGGTCTCAAACTTCTCCACATGGTTTATTGTGTCATATTACATCAATCTATGCTTGACATTTGGCTTCGGTCACTTTGAAGCTAGTCGAAACGAAGAAAGACCAAAATGGACGAACTTGGTGAAGTTGGATGATTCTTGGACCAAATCTCTCTTCGTTGGTCTCAAACTTCTCCACATGGTTTATTGTGTCATATTACATCAATCTTTGCTTGACATTTGGCTTCGGTCAACTTTGAAGCTAGTCGAAACGAAGAAAGACCAAAATGGACGAACTTGGTTAAGTTGGATGATTCTTGGACCAAATCTCTCTTCGTTGGTCTCAAACTTCTCCACATGGTTTATTGTGTCATATTACATCAATCTATGCTTGACATTTGGCTTCGGTCAACTTTGAAGCTAGTCGAAACGAAGAAAGACCAAAATGGACGAACTTGGTTAAGTTGGATGATTCTTGGACCAAATCTCTCTTCGTTGGTCTCAAACTTCTCCACATGGTTTATTGTGTCATATTACATCAATCTTTGCTTGACATTTGGCTTCGGTCAACTTTGAAGCTAGTCGAAAACGAAGAAAGACCAAAATGGACGAACTTGGTTAAGTTGGATGATTCTTGGACCAAATCTCTCTTCGTTGGTCTCAAACTTCTCCACATGGTTTATTGTGTCATATTACATCAATCTATGCTTGACATTTGGCTTCGGTCAACTTTGAAGCTAGTCGAAATGAAGAAAGACCAAATCTCTCTTCGTTGGTCTCAAACTTCTCCACATGGTTTATTGTGTCATATTACATCAATCTTTGCTTGACATTTGGCTTCGGTCAACTTTGAAGCTAGTCGAAACGAAGAAAGACCAAAATGGACGAACTTGGTTAAGTTGGATGATTCTTGGACCAAATCTCTCTTCGTTGGTCTCAAACTTCTCCACATGGTTTATTGTGTCATATTACATCAATCTATGCTTGACATTTGGCTTCGGTCAACTTTGAAGCTAGTCGAAACGAAGAAAGACCAAAATGGACGAACTTGGTTAAGTTGGATGATTCTTGGACCAAATCTCTCTTCGTTGGTCTCAAACTTCTCCACATGGTTTATTGTGTCATATTACATCAATCTATGCTTGACATTTGGCTTCGGTCAACTTTGAAGCTAGTCGAAAACGAAGAAAGACCAAAATGGACGAACTTGGTTAAGTTGGATGATTCTTGGACCAAATCTCTCTTCGTTGGTCTCAAACTTCTCCACATGGTTTATTGTGTCATATTACATCAATCTATGCTTGACATTTGGCTTCGGTCAACTTTGAAGCTAGTCGAAACGAAGAAAGACCAAAATGGACGAACTTGGTGAAGTTGGATGATTCTTGGACCAAATCTCTCTTCGTTGGTCTCAAACTTCTCCACATGGTTTATTGTGTCATATTACATCAATCTATGCTTGACATTTGGCTTCGGTCAACTTTGAAGCTAGTCGAAACGAAGAAAGACCAAAATGGACGAACTTGGTTAAGTTGGATGATTCTTGGACCAAATCTCTCTTCGTTGGTCTCAAACTTCTCCACATGGTTTATTGTGTCATATTACATCAATCTATGCTTGACATTTGGCTTCGGTCAACTTTGAAGCTAGTCGAAAAGAAGAAAGACAAATCTCTCTTCGTTGGTCTCAAACTTCTCCACATGGTTTATTGTGTCATATTACATCAATCTATGCTTGACATTTGGCTTCGGTCAACTTTGAAGCTAGTCGAAACGAAGAAAGACCAAAATGGACGAACTTGGTAAGTTGGATGATTCTTGGACCAAATCTCTCTTCGTTGGTCTCAAACTTCTCCACATGGTTTATTGTGTCATATTACATCAATCTATGCTTGACATTTGGCTTCGGTTCACTTTGAAGCTAGTCGAAACGAAGAAAGACCAAAATGGACGAACTTGGTTAAGTTGGATGATTCTTGGACCAAATCTCTCTTCGTTGGTCTCAAACTTCTCCACATGGTTTATTGTGTCATATTACATCAATCTATGCTTGACATTTGGCTTCGGTCAACTTTGAAGCTAGTCGAAACGAAGAAAGACCAAAATGGACGAACTTGGTTAAGTTGGATGATTCTTGGACCAAATCTCTCTTCGTTGGTCTCAAACTTCTCCACATGGTTTATTGTGTCATATTACATCAATCTATGCTTGACATTTGGCTTCGGTAAACTTTGAAGCTAGTCGAAATGAAGAAAGACAAAATCTCTCTTCGTTGGTCTCAAACTTCTCCACATGGTTTATTGTGTCATATTACATCAATCTTTGCTTGACATTTGGCTTCGGTCAACTTTGAAGCTAGTCGAAACGAAGAAAGACCAAAATGGACGAACTTGGTTAAGTTGGATGATTCTTGGACCAAATCTCTCTTCGTTGGTCTCAAACTTCTCCACATGGTTTATTGTGTCATATTACATCAATCTATGCTTGACATTTGGCTTCGGTCAACTTTGAAGCTAGTCGAAACGAAGAAAGACCAAAATGGACGAACTTGGTTAAGTTGGATGATTCTTGGACCAAATCTCTCTTCGTTGGTCTCAAACTTCTCCACATGGTTTTTGTATTACATCAATCTTTGCTTGACATTTGGCTTCGGTCAACTTTGAAGCTAGTCGAAACGAAGAAAGACCAAAATGGACGAACTTGGTGAAGTTGGATGATTCTTGGACCAAATCTCTCTTCGTTGGTCTCAAACTTCTCCACATGGTTTATTGTGTCATATTACATCAATCTATGCTTGACATTTGGCTTCGGTCAACTTTGAAGCTAGTCGAAACGAAGAAAGACCAAAATGGACGAACTTGGTTAAGTTGGATGATTCTTGGACCAAATCTCTCTTCGTTGGTCTCAAACTTCTCCACATGGTTTATTGTGTCATATTACATCAATCTATGCTTGACATTTGGCTTCGGTCAACTTTGAAGCTAGTCGAAACGAAGAAAGACCAAAATGGACGAACTTGGTGAAGTTGGATGATTCTTGGACCAAATCTCTCTTCGTTGGTCTCAAACTTCTCCACATGGTTTATTGTGTCATATTACATCAATCTATGCTTGACATTTGGCTTCGGTCAACTTTGAAGCTAGTCGAAACGAAGAAAGACCAAAATGGACGAACTTGGTAAGTTGGATGATTCTTGGACCAAATCTCTCTTCGTTGGTCTCAAACTTCTCCACATGGTTTATTGTGTCATATTACATCAATCTTTGCTTGACATTTGGCTTCGGTCAACTTTGAAGCTAGTCGAAACGAAGAAAGACCAAAATGGACGAACTTGGTGAAGTTGGATGATTCTTGGACCAAATCTCTCTTCGTTGGTCTCAAACTTCTCCACATGGTTTATTGTGTCATATTACATCAATCTATGCTTGACATTTGGCTTCGGTCAACTTTGAAGCTAGTCGAAACGAAGAAAGACCAAAATGGACGAACTTGGTGAAGTTGGATGATTCTTGGACCAAATCTCTCTTCGTTGGTCTCAAACTTCTCCACATGGTTTATTGTGTCATATTACATCAATCTTTGCTTGACATTTGGCTTCGGTCAACTTTGAAGCTAGTCGAAACGAAGAAAGACCAAAATGGACGAACTTGGTTAAGTTGGATGATTCTTGGACCAAATCTCTCTTCGTTGGTCTCAAACTTCTCCACATGGTTTATTGTGTCATATTACATCAATCTATGCTTGACATTTGGCTTCGGTCACTTTGAAGCTAGTCGAAACGAAGAAAGACCAAAATGGACGAACTTGGTGAAGTTGGATGATTCTTGGACCAAATCTCTCTTCGTTGGTCTCAAACTTCTCCACATGGTTTATTGTGTCATATTACATCAATCTATGCTTGACATTTGGCTTCGGTCAACTTTGAAGCTAGTCGAAACGAAGAAAGACCAAAATGGACGAACTTGGTTAAGTTGGATGATTCTTGGACCAAATCTCTCTTCGTTGGTCTCAAACTTCTCCACATGGTTTATTGTGTCATATTACATCAATCTATGCTTGACATTTGGCTTCGGTCAACTTTGAAGCTAGTCGAAACGAAGAAAGACCAAAATGGACGAACTTGGTTAAGTTGGATGATTCTTGGACCAAATCTCTCTTCGTTGGTCTCAAACTTCTCCACATGGTTTATTGTGTCATATTACATCAATCTATGCTTGACATTTGGCTTCGGTAACTTTGAAGCTAGTCGAAATGAAGAAAGACCAAATCTCTCTTCGTTGGTCTCAAACTTCTCCACATGGTTTATTGTGTCATATTACATCAATCTTTGCTTGACATTTGGCTTCGGTCAACTTTGAAGCTAGTCGAAACGAAGAAAGACCAAAATGGACGAACTTGGTGAAGTTGGATGATTCTTGGACCAAATCTCTCTTCGTTGGTCTCAAACTTCTCCACATGGTTTATTGTGTCATATTACATCAATCTTTGCTTGACATTTGGCTTCGGTCAACTTTGAAGCTAGTCGAAACGAAGAAAGACCAAAATGGACGAACTTGGTGAAGTTGGATGATTCTTGGACCAAATCTCTCTTCGTTGGTCTCAAACTTCTCCACATGGTTTATTGTGTCATATTACATCAATCTATGCTTGACATTTGGCTTCGGTTTAACTTAGAAGCTAGTCGAAATGAAGAAAGACCAAATCTCTCTTCGTTGGTCTCAAACTTCTCCACATGGTTTATTGTGTCATATTACATCAATCTATGCTTGACATTTGGCTTCGGTCAACTTTGAAGCTAGTCGAAACGAAGAAAGACCAAAATGGACGAACTTGGTTAAGTTGGATGATTCTTGGACCAAATCTCTCTTCGTTGGTCTCAAACTTCTCCACATGGTTTATTGTGTCATATTACATCAATCTATGCTTGACATTTGGCTTCGGTTCAACTTTGAAGCTAGTCGAAACGAAGAAAGACCAAAATGGACGAACTTGGTGAAGTTGGATGATTCTTGGACCAAATCTCTCTTCGTTGGTCTCAAACTTCTCCACATGGTTTATTGTGTCATATTACATCAATCTATGCTTGACATTTGGCTTCGGTCAACTTTGAAGCTAGTCGAAACGAAGAAAGACCAAAATGGACGAACTTGGTGAAGTTGGATGATTCTTGGACCAAATCTCTCTTCGTTGGTCTCAAACTTCTCCACATGGTTTATTGTGTCATATTACATCAATCTATGCTTGACATTTGGCTTCGGTCCACTTTGAAGCTAGTCGAAACGAAGAAAGACCAAAATGGACGAACTTGGTTAAGTTGGATGATTCTTGGACCAAATCTCTCTTCGTTGGTCTCAAACTTCTCCACATGGTTTATTGTGTCATATTACATCAATCTTTGCTTGACATTTGGCTTCGGTCACTTTGAAGCTAGTCGAAACGAAGAAAGACCAAAATGGACGAACTTGGTGAAGTTGGATGATTCTTGGACCAAATCTCTCTTCGTTGGTCTCAAACTTCTCCACATGGTTTATTGTGTCATATTACATCAATCTATGCTTGACATTTGGCTTCGGTTAACTTTGAAGCTGTCGAAATGGAAGAAGACCAAATCTCTCTTCGTTGGTCTCAAACTTCTCCACATGGTTTATTGTGTCATATTACATCAATCTATGCTTGACATTTGGCTTCGGTTAACTTTGAAGCTAGTCGAAACGAAGAAAGACCAAAATGGACGAACTTGGTTAAGTTGGATGATTCTTGGACCAAATCTCTCTTCGTTGGTCTCAAACTTCTCCACATGGTTTATTGTGTCATATTACATCAATCTATGCTTGACATTTGGCTTCGGTCAACTTTGAAGCTAGTCGAAACGAAGAAAGACCAAATGGACGAACTTGGTGAAGTTGGATGATTCTTGGACCAAATCTCTCTTCGTTGGTCTCAAACTTCTCCACATGGTTTATTGTGTCATATTACATCAATCTATGCTTGACATTTGGCTTCGGTTAACTTTGAAGCTAGTCGAAACGAAGAAAGACCAAAATGGACGAACTTGGTAAGTTGGATGATTCTTGGACCAAATCTCTCTTCGTTGGTCTCAAACTTCTCCACATGGTTTATTGTGTCATATTACATCAATCTATGCTTGACATTTGGCTTCGGTTAACTTAGAAGCTAGACGAAATGGGAGAAGACCAAATCTCTCTTCGTTGGTCTCAAACTTCTCCACATGGTTTATTGTGTCATATTACATCAATCTTTGCTTGACATTTGGCTTCGGTCACTTTGAAGCTAGTCGAAACGAAGAAAGACCAAAATGGACGAACTTGGTGAAGTTGGATGATTCTTGGACCAAATCTCTCTTCGTTGGTCTCAAACTTCTCCACATGGTTTATTGTGTCATATTACATCAATCTTTGCTTGACATTTGGCTTCGGTCACTTTGAAGCTAGTCGAAACGAAGAAAGACCAAAATGGACGAACTTGGTGAAGTTGGATGATTCTTGGACCAAATCTCTTTCGTTGGTCTCAAACTTCTCCACATGGTTTATTGTGTCATATTACATCAATCTTTGCTTGACATTTGGCTTCGGTCCACTTTGAAGCTAGTCGAAACGAAGAAAGACCAAAATGGACGAACTTGGTGAAGTTGGATGATTCTTGGACCAAATCTCTCTTCGTTGGTCTCAAACTTCTCCACATGGTTTATTGTGTCATATTACATCAATCTATGCTTGACATTTGGCTTCGGTCAACTTTGAAGCTAGTCGAAACGAAGAAAGACCAAAATGGACGAACTTGGTGAAGTTGGATGATTCTTGGACCAAATCTCTCTTCGTTGGTCTCAAACTTCTCCACATGGTTTATTGTGTCATATTACATCAATCTATGCTTGACATTTGGCTTCGGTCAACTTTGAAGCTAGTCGAAACGAAGAAAGACAAAATGGACGAACTTGGTGAAGTTGGATGATTCTTGGACCAAATCTCTCTTCGTTGGTCTCAAACTTCTCCACATGGTTTATTGTGTCATATTACATCAATCTATGCTTGACATTTGGCTTCGGTTAACTTTGAAGCTAGTCGAAATGAAGAAAGACCAAATCTCTCTTCGTTGGTCTCAAACTTCTCCACATGGTTTATTGTGTCATATTACATCAATCTATGCTTGACATTTGGCTTCGGTCAACTTTGAAGCTAGTCGAAACGAAGAAAGACCAAAATGGACGAACTTGGTGAAGTTGGATGATTCTTGGACCAAATCTCTCTTCGTTGGTCTCAAACTTCTCCACATGGTTTATTGTGTCATATTACATCAATCTTTGCTTGACATTTGGCTTCGGTTCACTTTGAAGCTAGTCGAAACGAAGAAAGACCAAAATGGACGAACTTGGTGAAGTTGGATGATTCTTGGACCAAATCTCTCTTCGTTGGTCTCAAACTTCTCCACATGGTTTATTGTGTCATATTACATCAATCTTTGCTTGACATTTGGCTTCGGTCAACTTTGAAGCTAGTCGAAACGAAGAAAGACCAAAATGGACGAACTTGGTAAGTTGGATGATTCTTGGACCAAATCTCTCTTCGTTGGTCTCAAACTTCTCCACATGGTTTATTGTGTCATATTACATCAATCTATGCTTGACATTTGGCTTCGTTAACTTTGAAGCTAGAAGAAATGAAGAAAGACCAAATCTCTCTTCGTTGGTCTCAAACTTCTCCACATGGTTTATTGTGTCATATTACATCAATCTTTGCTTGACATTTGGCTTCGGTCAACTTTGAAGCTAGTCGAAACGAAGAAAGACCAAAATGGACGAACTTGGTGAAGTTGGATGATTCTTGGACCAAATCTCTCTTCGTTGGTCTCAAACTTCTCCACATGGTTTATTGTGTCATATTACATCAATCTTTGCTTGACATTTGGCTTCGGTCAACTTTGAAGCTAGTCGAAACGAAGAAAGACCAAAATGGACGAACTTGGTGAAGTTGGATGATTCTTGGACCAAATCTCTCTTCGTTGGTCTCAAACTTCTCCACATGGTTTATTGTGTCATATTACATCAATCTATGCTTGACATTTGGCTTCGGTCAACTTTGAAGCTAGTCGAAACGAAGAAAGACCAAAATGGACGAACTTGGTGAAGTTGGATGATTCTTGGACCAAATCTCTCTTCGTTGGTCTCAAACTTCTCCACATGGTTTATTGTGTCATATTACATCAATCTATGCTTGACATTTGGCTTCGGTTAACTTTGAAAGCTAGTCGAAATGGAAGAAAGACCAAATCTCTCTTCGTTGGTCTCAAACTTCTCCACATGGTTTATTGTGTCATATTACATCAATCTTTGCTTGACATTTGGCTTCGGTCAACTTTGAAGCAAGTCGAAAACGAAGAAAGACCAAAATGGACGAACTTGGTGAAGTTGGATGATTCTTGGACCAAATCTCTCTTCGTTGGTCTCAAACTTCTCCACATGGTTTATTGTGTCATATTACATCAATCTTTGCTTGACATTTGGCTTCGTTCACTTTGAAGCTAGTCGAAACGAAGAAAGACCAAAATGGACGAACTTGGTGAAGTTGGATGATTCTTGGACCAAATCTCTCTTCGTTGGTCTCAAACTTCTCCACATGGTTTATTGTGTCATATTACATCAATCTATGCTTGACATTTGGCTTCGGTCAACTTTGAAGCTAGTCGAAACGAAGAAAGACCAAAATGGACGAACTTGGTGAAGTTGGATGATTCTTGGACCAAATCTCTCTTCGTTGGTCTCAAACTTCTCCACATGGTTTATTGTGTCATATTACATCAATCTATGCTTGACATTTGGCTTCGGTCAACTTTGAAGCTAGTCGAAACGAAGAAAGACCAAAATGGACGAACTTGGTGAAGTTGGATGATTCTTGGACCAAATCTCTCTTCGTTGGTCTCAAACTTCTCCACATGGTTTATTGTGTCATATTACATCAATCTTGCTTGACATTTGGCTTCGGTCACTTTGAAGCTAGTCGAAAAGAAGAAAGACAAAATGGACGAACTTGGTAAGTTGGATGATTCTTGGACCAAATCTCTCTTCGTTGGTCTCAAACTTCTCCACATGGTTTATTGTGTCATATTACATCAATCTATGCTTGACATTTGGCTTCGGTTATTGAAGCTATGGTCGAATGAAGAAAGACCAAATCTCTCTTCGTTGGTCTCAAACTTTCCACATGGTTTATTGTGTCATATTACATCAATCTTTGCTTGACATTTGGCTTCGGTCAACTTTGAAGCAAGTCGAAACGAAGAAAGACCAAAATGGACGAACTTGGTGAAGTTGGATGATTCTTGGACCAATCTCTCTTCGTTGGTCTCAAACTTCTCACATGGTTTATTGTGTCATATTACATCAATCTTTGCAAGACATTTGGCTTCGGTCATTTGAAGCTAGTCGAAACGAAGAAAGACCAAAATGGACGAACTTGGTGAAGTTGGATGATTCTTGGACCAAATCTCTCTTCGTTGGTCTCAAACTTCTCCACATGGTTTATTGTGTCATATTACATCAATCTTTGCTTGACATTTGGCTTCGGTCAACTTTGAAGCTAGTCGAAACGAAGAAAGACCAAAATGGACGAACTTGTGAAGTTGGATGATTCTTGGACCAAATCTCTCTTCGTTGGTCTCAAACTTCTCCACATGGTTTATTGTGTCATATTACATCAATCTATGCTTGACATTTGGCTTCGGTCAACTTTGAAGCTAGTAGAAAAGAAGAAAGGACCAAATCTCTCTTGTATGGTCTCAAACTTCTCCACATGGTTTATTGTGTCATATTACATCAATCTTTGCTTGACATTTGGCTTCGGTTAACTTTGAAGCTAGTCGAAACGAAGAAAGACCAAAATGGACGAACTTGGTGAAGTTGGATGATTCTTGGACCAAATCTCTCTGTTGGTCTCAAACTTCTCCACATGGTTTATTGTGTCATATTACATCAATCTATGCAAGACATTTGGCTTCGGTTAACTTTGAAGCAAGTCGAAAACGAAGAAAGACCAAAATGGACGAACTTGGTGAAGTTGGATGATTCTTGGACCAAATCTCTCTTCGTTGGTCTCAAACTTCTCCACATGGTTTATTGTGTCATATTACATCAATCTTTGCAAGACATTTGGCTTCGGTC
>JAKRYI020000222.1:0-35188 GCA_022379115.2 Bauhinia variegata | reverse complement strand
TTTCGACTAGCTTCAAAGTTGACCAAAGCCAAAATGTCAAGCAATATTGATGTAATATGACACAATAAACCATGTGGAGAAGTTTGAGACCAACGAAAAGAGATTTGTCCAAGAATCATCCAACTTAGCCAAGTTCGTCCATTTTGGTCTTTCTTTCTTTTCGACTAGCTTCAAAGTTGATCGAAGCCAAATGTCAAGCATAGATTGATGTAATATGACACAATAAACCATGTGGAGAAGTTTGAGACCAACGAAAAGAGATTTGGTCCAAGAATCATCCAACTTACCAAGTTCGTCCATTTTGGTCTTTCTTCCTTTCGACTAGCTTCAAAGTTGACCGAAGCCAAATGTCAAGCATAGATTGATGTAATATGACACAATAAACCATGTGGAGAAGTTTGAGACCAACGAAAAGAGATTTGGTCCAAGAATCATCCAACTTAACCAAGTTCGTCCATTTTGGTCTTTCTTCCTTTCGACTAGCTTCAAAGTTGATCGAAGCCAAATGTCAAGCATAGATTGATGTAATATGACACAATAAACCATGTGGAGAAGTTTGAGACCAACGAAAGAGATTTGGTCCAAGAATCATCCAACTTAACCAAGTTCGTCCATTTTGGTCTTTCTTCGTTTCGACTAGCTTCAAAGTTGACCGAAGCCAAATGTCAAGCATAGATTGATGTAATATGACACAATAAACCATGTGGAGAAGTTTGAGACCAACGAAAGAGATTTGGTCCAAGAATCATCCAACTTAACAAGTTCGTCCATTTTGGTCTTTCTTCCTTTCGACTAGCTTCAAAGTTGATCGAAGCCAAATGTCAAGCATAGATTGATGTAATATGACACAATAAACCATGTGGAGAAGTTTGAGACCAACGAAAAGAGATTTGGTCCAAGAATCATCCAACTTAGCCAAGTTCGTCCATTTTGGTCTTTCTTCCTTTCGACTAGCTTCAAAGTTGACCGAAGCCAAATGTCAAGCATAGATTGATGTAATATGACACAATAAACCATGTGGAGAAGTTTGAGACCAACGAAAAGAGATTTGGTCCAAGAATCATCCAACTTAGCAAAGTTCGTCCATTTTGGTCTTTCTTCGTTTCGACTAGCTTCAAAGTTGACCGAAGCCAAATGTCAAGCATAGATTGATGTAATATGACACAATAAACCATGTGGAGAAGTTTGAGACCAACGAAAAGAGATTTGGTCCAAGAATCATCCAACTTAGCAAGTTCGTCCATTTTGGTCTTTCTTCTTTCGACTAGCTTCAAAGTTGACCGAAGCCAAATGTCAAGCATAGATTGATGTAATATGACACAATAAACCATGTGGAGAAGTTTGAGACCAACGAAAAGAGATTTGGTCCAAGAATCATCCAACTTAGCAAAGTTCGTCCATTTTGGTCTTTCTTCCTTTCGACTAGCTTCAAAGTTGATCGAAGCCAAATGTCAAGCATAGATTGATGTAATATGACACAATAAACCATGTGGAGAAGTTTGAGACCAACGAAAAGAGATTTGGTCCAAGAATCATCCAACTTAGCAAAGTTCGTCCATTTTGGTCTTTCTTCGTTTCGACTAGCTTCAAAGTTGACCGAAGCCAAATGTCAAGCATAGATTGATGTAATATGACACAATAAACCATGTGGAGAAGTTTGAGACCAACGAAAAGAGATTTGGTCCAAGAATCATCCAACTTAGCAAAGTTCGTCCATTTTGGTCTTTCTTCGTTTCGACTAGCTTCAAAGTTGATCGAAGCCAAATGTCAAGCATAGATTGATGTAATATGACACAATAAACCATGTGGAGAAGTTTGAGACCAACGAAAAGAGATTTGGTCCAAGAATCATCCAACTTAGCAAAGTTCGTCCATTTTGGTCTTTCTTCGTTTCGACTAGCTTCAAAGTTGATCGAAGCCAAATGTCAAGCATAGATTGATGTAATATGACACAATAAACCATGTGGAGAAGTTTGAGACCAACGAAAAGAGATTTGGTCCAAGAATCATCCAACTTACCAAGTTCGTCCATTTTGGTCTTTCTTCTTTCGACTAGCTTCAAAGTTGATCGAAGCCAAATGTCAAGCATAGATTGATGTAATATGACACAATAAACCATGTGGAGAAGTTTGAGACCAACGAAAAGAGATTTGGTCCAAGAATCATCCAACTTAGCAAGTTCGTCCATTTTGGTCTTTCTTCCTTTCGACTAGCTTCAAAGTTGATCGAAGCCAAATGTCAAGCATAGATTGATGTAATATGACACAATAAACCATGTGGAGAAGTTTGAGACCAACGAAAAGAGATTTGGTCCAAGAATCATCCAACTTAGCAAAGTTCGTCCATTTTGGTCTTTCTTCGTTTCGACTAGCTTCAAAGTTGACCGAAGCCAAATGTCAAGCATAGATTGATGTAATATGACACAATAAACCATGTGGAGAAGTTTGAGACCAACGAAAAGAGATTTGGTCCAAGAATCATCCAACTTAGCAAGTTCGTCCATTTTGGTCTTTCTTCGTTTCGACTAGCTTCAAAGTTGATCGAAGCCAAATGTCAAGCATAGATTGATGTAATATGACACAATAAACCATGTGGAGAAGTTTGAGACCAACGAAAAGAGATTTGGTCCAAGAATCATCCAACTTAGCCAAGTTCGTCCATTTTGGTCTTTCTTCGTTTCGACTAGCTTCAAAGTTGATCGAAGCCAAATGTCAAGCATAGATTGATGTAATATGACACAATAAACCATGTGGAGAAGTTTGAGACCAACGAAAAGAGATTTGGTCCAAGAATCATCCAACTTAGCAAAGTTCGTCCATTTTGGTCTTTCTTCGTTTCGACTAGCTTCAAAGTTGACCGAAGCCAAATGTCAAGCATAGATTGATGTAATATGACACAATAAACCATGTGGAGAAGTTTGAGACCAACGAAAAGAGATTTGGTCCAAGAATCATCCAACTTAGCCAAGTTCGTCCATTTTGGTCTTTCTTCCTTTCGACTAGCTTCAAAGTTGATCGAAGCCAAATGTCAAGCATAGATTGATGTAATATGACACAATAAACCATGTGGAGAAGTTTGAGACCAACGAAAAGAGATTTGGTCCAAGAATCATCCAACTTAGCAAAGTTCGTCCATTTTGGTCTTTCTTCCTTTCGACTAGCTTCAAAGTTGATCGAAGCCAAATGTCAAGCATAGATTGATGTAATATGACACAATAAACCATGTGGAGAAGTTTGAGACCAACGAAAAGAGATTTGGTCCAAGAATCATCCAACTTAGCAAAGTTCGTCCATTTTGGTCTTTCTTCCTTTCGACTAGCTTCAAAGTTGATCGAAGCCAAATGTCAAGCATAGATTGATGTAATATGACACAATAAACCATGTGGAGAAGTTTGAGACCAACGAAAAGAGATTTGGTCCAAGAATCATCCAACTTAGCAAAGTTCGTCCATTTTGGTCTTTCTTCGTTTCGACTAGCTTCAAAGTTGACCGAAGCCAAATGTCAAGCATAGATTGATGTAATATGACACAATAAACCATGTGGAGAAGTTTGAGACCAACGAAAAGAGATTTGGTCCAAGAATCATCCAACTTAGCAAAGTTCGTCCATTTTGGTCTTTCTTCGTTTCGACTAGCTTCAAAGTTGATCGAAGCCAAATGTCAAGCATAGATTGATGTAATATGACACAATAAACCATGTGGAGAAGTTTGAGACCAACGAAAGAGATTTGGTCCAAGAATCATCCAACTTAGCAAAGTTCGTCCATTTTGGTCTTTCTTCCTTTCGACTAGCTTCAAAGTTGATCGAAGCCAAATGTCAAGCATAGATTGATGTAATATGACACAATAAACCATGTGGAGAAGTTTGAGACCAACGAAAAGAGATTTGGTCCAAGAATCATCCAACTTAGCAAGTTCGTCCATTTTGGTCTTTCTTCCTTTCGACTAGCTTCAAAGTTGATCGAAGCCAAATGTCAAGCATAGATTGATGTAATATGACACAATAAACCATGTGGAGAAGTTTGAGACCAACGAAAAGAGATTTGGTCCAAGAATCATCCAACTTAGCCAAGTTCGTCCATTTTGGTCTTTCTTCCTTTCGACTAGCTTCAAAGTTGATCGAAGCCAAATGTCAAGCATAGATTGATGTAATATGACACAATAAACCATGTGGAGAAGTTTGAGACCAACGAAAAGAGATTTGGTCCAAGAATCATCCAACTTAGCAAAGTTCGTCCATTTTGGTCTTTCTTCCTTTCGACTAGCTTCAAAGTTGATCGAAGCCAAATGTCAAGCATAGATTGATGTAATATGACACAATAAACCATGTGGAGAAGTTTGAGACCAACGAAAAGAGATTTGGTCCAAGAATCATCCAACTTAGCAAAGTTCGTCCATTTTGGTCTTTCTTCCTTTCGACTAGCTTCAAAGTTGATCGAAGCCAAATGTCAAGCATAGATTGATGTAATATGACACAATAAACCATGTGGAGAAGTTTGAGACCAACGAAAAGAGATTTGGTCCAAGAATCATCCAACTTAGCAAGTTCGTCCATTTTGGTCTTTCTTCGTTTCGACTAGCTTCAAAGTTGATCGAAGCCAAATGTCAAGCATAGATTGATGTAATATGACACAATAAACCATGTGGAGAAGTTTGAGACCAACGAAAAGAGATTTGGTCCAAGAATCATCCAACTTAGCCAAGTTCGTCCATTTTGGTCTTTCTTCGTTTCGACTAGCTTCAAAGTTGATCGAAGCCAAATGTCAAGCATAGATTGATGTAATATGACACAATAAACCATGTGGAGAAGTTTGAGACCAACGAAAAGAGATTTGGTCCAAGAATCATCCAACTTAGCAAGTTCGTCCATTTTGGTCTTTCTTCCTTTCGACTAGCTTCAAAGTTGACCGAAGCCAAATGTCAAGCATAGATTGATGTAATATGACACAATAAACCATGTGGAGAAGTTTGAGACCAACGAAAAGAGATTTGGTCCAAGAATCATCCAACTTAGCCAAGTTCGTCCATTTTGGTCTTTCTTCGTTTCGACTAGCTTCAAAGTTGATCGAAGCCAAATGTCAAGCATAGATTGATGTAATATGACACAATAAACCATGTGGAGAAGTTTGAGACCAACGAAAAGAGATTTGGTCCAAGAATCATCCAACTTAGCCAAGTTCGTCCATTTTGGTCTTTCTTCCTTTCGACTAGCTTCAAAGTTGACCGAAGCCAAATGTCAAGCATAGATTGATGTAATATGACACAATAAACCATGTGGAGAAGTTTGAGACCAACGAAAAGAGATTTGGTCCAAGAATCATCCAACTTAGCCAAGTTCGTCCATTTTGGTCTTTCTTCTTTCGACTAGCTTCAAAGTTGATCGAAGCCAAATGTCAAGCATAGATTGATGTAATATGACACAATAAACCATGTGGAGAAGTTTGAGACCAACGAAAAGAGATTTGGTCCAAGAATCATCCAACTTAGCAAAGTTCGTCCATTTTGGTCTTTCTTCGTTTCGACTAGCTTCAAAGTTGATCGAAGCCAAATGTCAAGCATAGATTGATGTAATATGACACAATAAACCATGTGGAGAAGTTTGAGACCAACGAAAAGAGATTTGGTCCAAGAATCATCCAACTTAGCAAGTTCGTCCATTTTGGTCTTTCTTCCTTTCGACTAGCTTCAAAGTTGATCGAAGCCAAATGTCAAGCATAGATTGATGTAATATGACACAATAAACCATGTGGAGAAGTTTGAGACCAACGAAAAGAGATTTGGTCCAAGAATCATCCAACTTACCAAGTTCGTCCATTTTGGTCTTTCTTCGTTTCGACTAGCTTCAAAGTTGATCGAAGCCAAATGTCAAGCATAGATTGATGTAATATGACACAATAAACCATGTGGAGAAGTTTGAGACCAACGAAAAGAGATTTGGTCCAAGAATCATCCAACTTAGCAAAGTTCGTCCATTTTGGTCTTTCTTCGTTTCGACTAGCTTCAAAGTTGATCGAAGCCAAATGTCAAGCATAGATTGATGTAATATGACACAATAAACCATGTGGAGAAGTTTGAGACCAACGAAAAGAGATTTGGTCCAAGAATCATCCAACTTAGCAAGTTCGTCCATTTTGGTCTTTCTTCCTTTCGACTAGCTTCAAAGTTGATCGAAGCCAAATGTCAAGCATAGATTGATGTAATATGACACAATAAACCATGTGGAGAAGTTTGAGACCAACGAAAAGAGATTTGGTCCAAGAATCATCCAACTTAGCAAAGTTCGTCCATTTTGGTCTTTCTTCCTTTCGACTAGCTTCAAAGTTGATCGAAGCCAAATGTCAAGCATAGATTGATGTAATATGACACAATAAACCATGTGGAGAAGTTTGAGACCAACGAAAAGAGATTTGGTCCAAGAATCATCCAACTTAGCCAAGTTCGTCCATTTTGGTCTTTCTTCCTTTCGACTAGCTTCAAAGTTGATCGAAGCCAAATGTCAAGCATAGATTGATGTAATATGACACAATAAACCATGTGGAGAAGTTTGAGACCAACGAAAAGAGATTTGGTCCAAGAATCATCCAACTTAGCAAGTTCGTCCATTTTGGTCTTTCTTCCTTTCGACTAGCTTCAAAGTTGATCGAAGCCAAATGTCAAGCATAGATTGATGTAATATGACACAATAAACCATGTGGAGAAGTTTGAGACCAACGAAAAGAGATTTGGTCCAAGAATCATCCAACTTAGCAAAGTTCGTCCATTTTGGTCTTTCTTCCTTTCGACTAGCTTCAAAGTTGATCGAAGCCAAATGTCAAGCATAGATTGATGTAATATGACACAATAAACCATGTGGAGAAGTTTGAGACCAACGAAAAGAGATTTGGTCCAAGAATCATCCAACTTAGCAAAGTTCGTCCATTTTGGTCTTTCTTCCTTTCGACTAGCTTCAAAGTTGATCGAAGCCAAATGTCAAGCATAGATTGATGTAATATGACACAATAAACCATGTGGAGAAGTTTGAGACCAACGAAAAGAGATTTGGTCCAAGAATCATCCAACTTAGCCAAGTTCGTCCATTTTGGTCTTTCTTCGTTTCGACTAGCTTCAAAGTTGATCGAAGCCAAATGTCAAGCATAGATTGATGTAATATGACACAATAAACCATGTGGAGAAGTTTGAGACCAACGAAAAGAGATTTGGTCCAAGAATCATCCAACTTAGCAAGTTCGTCCATTTTGGTCTTTCTTCCTTTCGACTAGCTTCAAAGTTGATCGAAGCCAAATGTCAAGCATAGATTGATGTAATATGACACAATAAACCATGTGGAGAAGTTTGAGACCAACGAAAAGAGATTTGGTCCAAGAATCATCCAACTTAGCAAGTTCGTCCATTTTGGTCTTTCTTCCTTTCGACTAGCTTCAAAGTTGATCGAAGCCAAATGTCAAGCATAGATTGATGTAATATGACACAATAAACCATGTGGAGAAGTTTGAGACCAACGAAAAGAGATTTGGTCCAAGAATCATCCAACTTAGCCAAGTTCGTCCATTTTGGTCTTTCTTCGTTTCGACTAGCTTCAAAGTTGATCGAAGCCAAATGTCAAGCATAGATTGATGTAATATGACACAATAAACCATGTGGAGAAGTTTGAGACCAACGAAAAGAGATTTGGTCCAAGAATCATCCAACTTAGCAAAGTTCGTCCATTTTGGTCTTTCTTCGTTTCGACTAGCTTCAAAGTTGATCGAAGCCAAATGTCAAGCATAGATTGATGTAATATGACACAATAAACCATGTGGAGAAGTTTGAGACCAACGAAAAGAGATTTGGTCCAAGAATCATCCAACTTAGCCAAGTTCGTCCATTTTGGTCTTTCTTCCTTTCGACTAGCTTCAAAGTTGATCGAAGCCAAATGTCAAGCATAGATTGATGTAATATGACACAATAAACCATGTGGAGAAGTTTGAGACCAACGAAAAGAGATTTGGTCCAAGAATCATCCAACTTAGCCAAGTTCGTCCATTTTGGTCTTTCTTCGTTTCGACTAGCTTCAAAGTTGATCGAAGCCAAATGTCAAGCATAGATTGATGTAATATGACACAATAAACCATGTGGAGAAGTTTGAGACCAACGAAAAGAGATTTGGTCCAAGAATCATCCAACTTAGCAAAGTTCGTCCATTTTGGTCTTTCTTCCTTTCGACTAGCTTCAAAGTTGATCGAAGCCAAATGTCAAGCATAGATTGATGTAATATGACACAATAAACCATGTGGAGAAGTTTGAGACCAACGAAAAGAGATTTGGTCCAAGAATCATCCAACTTAGCCAAGTTCGTCCATTTTGGTCTTTCTTCGTTTCGACTAGCTTCAAAGTTGATCGAAGCCAAATGTCAAGCATAGATTGATGTAATATGACACAATAAACCATGTGGAGAAGTTTGAGACCAACGAAAAGAGATTTGGTCCAAGAATCATCCAACTTAGCCAAGTTCGTCCATTTTGGTCTTTCTTCCTTTCGACTAGCTTCAAAGTTGATCGAAGCCAAATGTCAAGCATAGATTGATGTAATATGACACAATAAACCATGTGGAGAAGTTTGAGACCAACGAAAAGAGATTTGGTCCAAGAATCATCCAACTTAGCAAAGTTCGTCCATTTTGGTCTTTCTTCCTTTCGACTAGCTTCAAAGTTGATCGAAGCCAAATGTCAAGCATAGATTGATGTAATATGACACAATAAACCATGTGGAGAAGTTTGAGACCAACGAAAAGAGATTTGGTCCAAGAATCATCCAACTTAACAAGTTCGTCCATTTTGGTCTTTCTTCGTTTCGACTAGCTTCAAAGTTGATCGAAGCCAAATGTCAAGCATAGATTGATGTAATATGACACAATAAACCATGTGGAGAAGTTTGAGACCAACGAAAAGAGATTTGGTCCAAGAATCATCCAACTTAGCAAAGTTCGTCCATTTTGGTCTTTCTTCCTTTCGACTAGCTTCAAAGTTGATCGAAGCCAAATGTCAAGCATAGATTGATGTAATATGACACAATAAACCATGTGGAGAAGTTTGAGACCAACGAAAAGAGATTTGGTCCAAGAATCATCCAACTTAGCCAAGTTCGTCCATTTTGGTCTTTCTTCGTTTCGACTAGCTTCAAAGTTGACCGAAGCCAAATGTCAAGCATAGATTGATGTAATATGACACAATAAACCATGTGGAGAAGTTTGAGACCAACGAAAGAGATTTGGTCCAAGAATCATCCAACTTAGCCAAGTTCGTCCATTTTGGTCTTTCTTCCTTTCGACTAGCTTCAAAGTTGATCGAAGCCAAATGTCAAGCATAGATTGATGTAATATGACACAATAAACCATGTGGAGAAGTTTGAGACCAACGAAAAGAGATTTGGTCCAAGAATCATCCAACTTAGCAAAGTTCGTCCATTTTGGTCTTTCTTCGTTTCGACTAGCTTCAAAGTTGACCGAAGCCAAATGTCAAGCATAGATTGATGTAATATGACACAATAAACCATGTGGAGAAGTTTGAGACCAACGAAAGAGATTTGGTCCAAGAATCATCCAACTTAGCCAAGTTCGTCCATTTTGGTCTTTCTTCGTTTCGACTAGCTTCAAAGTTGACCGAAGCCAAATGTCAAGCATAGATTGATGTAATATGACACAATAAACCATGTGGAGAAGTTTGAGACCAACGAAAAGAGATTTGGTCCAAGAATCATCCAACTTAGCAAAGTTCGTCCATTTTGGTCTTTCTTCGTTTCGACTAGCTTCAAAGTTGATCGAAGCCAAATGTCAAGCATAGATTGATGTAATATGACACAATAAACCATGTGGAGAAGTTTGAGACCAACGAAAAGAGATTTGGTCCAAGAATCATCCAACTTAACCAAGTTCGTCCATTTTGGTCTTTCTTCGTTTCGACTAGCTTCAAAGTTGATCGAAGCCAAATGTCAAGCATAGATTGATGTAATATGACACAATAAACCATGTGGAGAAGTTTGAGACCAACGAAAAGAGATTTGGTCCAAGAATCATCCAACTTAACCAAGTTCGTCCATTTTGGTCTTTCTTCGTTTCGACTAGCTTCAAAGTTGACGAAGCCAAATGTCAAGCATAGATTGATGTAATATGACACAATAAACCATGTGGAGAAGTTTGAGACCAACGAAGAGAGATTTGGTCCAAGAATCATCCAACTTAACCAAGTTCGTCCATTTTGGTCTTTCTTCGTTTCGACTAGCTTCAAAGTTGACCGAAGCCAAATGTCAAGCATAGATTGATGTAATATGACACAATAAACCATGTGGAGAAGTTTGAGACCAACGAAAGAGATTTGGTCCAAGAATCATCCAACTTAGCCAAGTTCGTCCATTTTGGTCTTTCTTCGTTTCGACTAGCTTCAAAGTTGACCGAAGCCAAATGTCAAGCATAGATTGATGTAATATGACACAATAAACCATGTGGAGAAGTTTGAGACCAACGAAAGAGATTTGGTCCAAGAATCATCCAACTTAACCAAGTTCGTCCATTTTGGTCTTTCTTCCTTTCGACTAGCTTCAAAGTTGACCGAAGCCAAATGTCAAGCATAGATTGATGTAATATGACACAATAAACCATGTGGAGAAGTTTGAGACCAACGAAAAGAGATTTGGTCCAAGAATCATCCAACTTAACCAAGTTCGTCCATTTTGGTCTTTCTTCCTTTCGACTAGCTTCAAAGTTGACCGAAGCCAAATGTCAAGCATAGATTGATGTAATATGACACAATAAACCATGTGGAGAAGTTTGAGACCAACGAAGAGAGATTTGGTCCAAGAATCATCCAACTTAACCAAGTTCGTCCATTTTGGTCTTTCTTCGTTTCGACTAGCTTCAAAGTTGACCGAAGCCAAATGTCAAGCATAGATTGATGTAATATGACACAATAAACCATGTGGAGAAGTTTGAGACCAACGAAGAGAGATTTGGTCCAAGAATCATCCAACTTAGCCAAGTTCGTCCATTTTGGTCTTTCTTCGTTTCGACTAGCTTCAAAGTTGACCGAAGCCAAATGTCAAGCATAGATTGATGTAATATGACACAATAAACCATGTGGAGAAGTTTGAGACCAACGAAAAGAGATTTGGTCCAAGAATCATCCAACTTAACAAGTTCGTCCATTTTGGTCTTTCTTCGTTTCGACTAGCTTCAAAGTTGACCGAAGCCAAATGTCAAGCATAGATTGATGTAATATGACACAATAAACCATGTGGAGAAGTTTGAGACCAACGAAAGAGATTTGGTCCAAGAATCATCCAACTTAACCAAGTTCGTCCATTTTGGTCTTTCTTCGTTTCGACTAGCTTCAAAGTTGACCGAAGCCAAATGTCAAGCATAGATTGATGTAATATGACACAATAAACCATGTGGAGAAGTTTGAGACCAACGAAAAGAGATTTGGTCCAAGAATCATCCAACTTAACCAAGTTCGTCCATTTTGGTCTTTCTTCGTTTCGACTAGCTTCAAAGTTGACCGAAGCCAAATGTCAAGCATAGATTGATGTAATATGACACAATAAACCATGTGGAGAAGTTTGAGACCAACGAAGAGAGATTTGGTCCAAGAATCATCCAACTTAACCAAGTTCGTCCATTTTGGTCTTTCTTCCTTTCGACTAGCTTCAAAGTTGACCGAAGCCAAATGTCAAGCATAGATTGATGTAATATGACACAATAAACCATGTGGAGAAGTTTGAGACCAACGAAAAGAGATTTGGTCCAAGAATCATCCAACTTAACCAAGTTCGTCCATTTTGGTCTTTCTTCGTTTCGACTAGCTTCAAAGTTGACCGAAGCCAAATGTCAAGCATAGATTGATGTAATATGACACAATAAACCATGTGGAGAAGTTTGAGACCAACGAAGAGAGATTTGGTCCAAGAATCATCCAACTTAACCAAGTTCGTCCATTTTGGTCTTTCTTCGTTTCGACTAGCTTCAAAGTTGATCGAAGCCAAATGTCAAGCATAGATTGATGTAATATGACACAATAAACCATGTGGAGAAGTTTGAGACCAACGAAGAGAGATTTGGTCCAAGAATCATCCAACTTAACCAAGTTCGTCCATTTTGGTCTTTCTTCGTTTCGACTAGCTTCAAAGTTGACCGAAGCCAAATGTCAAGCATAGATTGATGTAATATGACACAATAAACCATGTGGAGAAGTTTGAGACCAACGAAGAGAGATTTGGTCCAAGAATCATCCAACTTAACCAAGTTCGTCCATTTTGGTCTTTCTTCGTTTCGACTAGCTTCAAAGTTGACCGAAGCCAAATGTCAAGCATAGATTGATGTAATATGACACAATAAACCATGTGGAGAAGTTTGAGACCAACGAAAGAGATTTGGTCCAAGAATCATCCAACTTAACCAAGTTCGTCCATTTTGGTCTTTCTTCTTTCGACTAGCTTCAAAGTTGACCGAAGCCAAATGTCAAGCATAGATTGATGTAATATGACACAATAAACCATGTGGAGAAGTTTGAGACCAACGAAGAGAGATTTGGTCCAAGAATCATCCAACTTAACCAAGTTCGTCCATTTTGGTCTTTCTTCGTTTCGACTAGCTTCAAAGTTGACCGAAGCCAAATGTCAAGCATAGATTGATGTAATATGACACAATAAACCATGTGGAGAAGTTTGAGACCAACGAAGAGAGATTTGGTCCAAGAATCATCCAACTTAACCAAGTTCGTCCATTTTGGTCTTTCTTCGTTTCGACTAGCTTCAAAGTTGACCGAAGCCAAATGTCAAGCATAGATTGATGTAATATGACACAATAAACCATGTGGAGAAGTTTGAGACCAACGAAGAGAGATTTGGTCCAAGAATCATCCAACTTAACCAAGTTCGTCCATTTTGGTCTTTCTTCGTTTCGACTAGCTTCAAAGTTGACCGAAGCCAAATGTCAAGCATAGATTGATGTAATATGACACAATAAACCATGTGGAGAAGTTTGAGACCAACGAAGAGAGATTTGGTCCAAGAATCATCCAACTTAACCAAGTTCGTCCATTTTGGTCTTTCTTCGTTTCGACTAGCTTCAAAGTTGACCGAAGCCAAATGTCAAGCATAGATTGATGTAATATGACACAATAAACCATGTGGAGAAGTTTGAGACCAACGAAGAGAGATTTGGTCCAAGAATCATCCAACTTAACCAAGTTCGTCCATTTTGGTCTTTCTTCGTTTCGACTAGCTTCAAAGTTGACCGAAGCCAAATGTCAAGCATAGATTGATGTAATATGACACAATAAACCATGTGGAGAAGTTTGAGACCAACGAAGAGAGATTTGGTCCAAGAATCATCCAACTTAACCAAGTTCGTCCATTTTGGTCTTTCTTCGTTTCGACTAGCTTCAAAGTTGACCGAAGCCAAATGTCAAGCATAGATTGATGTAATATGACACAATAAACCATGTGGAGAAGTTTGAGACCAACGAAGAGAGATTTGGTCCAAGAATCATCCAACTTAACCAAGTTCGTCCATTTTGGTCTTTCTTCGTTTCGACTAGCTTCAAAGTTGACCGAAGCCAAATGTCAAGCATAGATTGATGTAATATGACACAATAAACCATGTGGAGAAGTTTGAGACCAACGAAGAGAGATTTGGTCCAAGAATCATCCAACTTAACCAAGTTCGTCCATTTTGGTCTTTCTTCGTTTCGACTAGCTTCAAAGTTGACCGAAGCCAAATGTCAAGCATAGATTGATGTAATATGACACAATAAACCATGTGGAGAAGTTTGAGACCAACGAAGAGAGATTTGGTCCAAGAATCATCCAACTTAACCAAGTTCGTCCATTTTGGTCTTTCTTCGTTTCGACTAGCTTCAAAGTTGACCGAAGCCAAATGTCAAGCATAGATTGATGTAATATGACACAATAAACCATGTGGAGAAGTTTGAGACCAACGAAGAGAGATTTGGTCCAAGAATCATCCAACTTAACCAAGTTCGTCCATTTTGGTCTTTCTTCGTTTCGACTAGCTTCAAAGTTGACCGAAGCCAAATGTCAAGCATAGATTGATGTAATATGACACAATAAACCATGTGGAGAAGTTTGAGACCAACGAAGAGAGATTTGGTCCAAGAATCATCCAACTTAACCAAGTTCGTCCATTTTGGTCTTTCTTCGTTTCGACTAGCTTCAAAGTTGACCGAAGCCAAATGTCAAGCATAGATTGATGTAATATGACACAATAAACCATGTGGAGAAGTTTGAGACCAACGAAGAGAGATTTGGTCCAAGAATCATCCAACTTAACCAAGTTCGTCCATTTTGGTCTTTCTTCGTTTCGACTAGCTTCAAAGTTGACCGAAGCCAAATGTCAAGCATAGATTGATGTAATATGACACAATAAACCATGTGGAGAAGTTTGAGACCAACGAAGAGAGATTTGGTCCAAGAATCATCCAACTTAACCAAGTTCGTCCATTTTGGTCTTTCTTCGTTTCGACTAGCTTCAAAGTTGACCGAAGCCAAATGTCAAGCATAGATTGATGTAATATGACACAATAAACCATGTGGAGAAGTTTGAGACCAACGAAGAGAGATTTGGTCCAAGAATCATCCAACTTAACCAAGTTCGTCCATTTTGGTCTTTCTTCGTTTCGACTAGCTTCAAAGTTGACCGAAGCCAAATGTCAAGCATAGATTGATGTAATATGACACAATAAACCATGTGGAGAAGTTTGAGACCAACGAAGAGAGATTTGGTCCAAGAATCATCCAACTTAACCAAGTTCGTCCATTTTGGTCTTTCTTCGTTTCGACTAGCTTCAAAGTTGACCGAAGCCAAATGTCAAGCATAGATTGATGTAATATGACACAATAAACCATGTGGAGAAGTTTGAGACCAACGAAGAGAGATTTGGTCCAAGAATCATCCAACTTAACCAAGTTCGTCCATTTTGGTCTTTCTTCGTTTCGACTAGCTTCAAAGTTGACCGAAGCCAAATGTCAAGCATAGATTGATGTAATATGACACAATAAACCATGTGGAGAAGTTTGAGACCAACGAAGAGAGATTTGGTCCAAGAATCATCCAACTTAACCAAGTTCGTCCATTTTGGTCTTTCTTCGTTTCGACTAGCTTCAAAGTTGACCGAAGCCAAATGTCAAGCATAGATTGATGTAATATGACACAATAAACCATGTGGAGAAGTTTGAGACCAACGAAGAGAGATTTGGTCCAAGAATCATCCAACTTAACCAAGTTCGTCCATTTTGGTCTTTCTTCGTTTCGACTAGCTTCAAAGTTGACCGAAGCCAAATGTCAAGCATAGATTGATGTAATATGACACAATAAACCATGTGGAGAAGTTTGAGACCAACGAAGAGAGATTTGGTCCAAGAATCATCCAACTTAACCAAGTTCGTCCATTTTGGTCTTTCTTCGTTTCGACTAGCTTCAAAGTTGACCGAAGCCAAATGTCAAGCATAGATTGATGTAATATGACACAATAAACCATGTGGAGAAGTTTGAGACCAACGAAGAGAGATTTGGTCCAAGAATCATCCAACTTAACCAAGTTCGTCCATTTTGGTCTTTCTTCGTTTCGACTAGCTTCAAAGTTGACCGAAGCCAAATGTCAAGCATAGATTGATGTAATATGACACAATAAACCATGTGGAGAAGTTTGAGACCAACGAAGAGAGATTTGGTCCAAGAATCATCCAACTTAACCAAGTTCGTCCATTTTGGTCTTTCTTCGTTTCGACTAGCTTCAAAGTTGACCGAAGCCAAATGTCAAGCATAGATTGATGTAATATGACACAATAAACCATGTGGAGAAGTTTGAGACCAACGAAGAGAGATTTGGTCCAAGAATCATCCAACTTAACCAAGTTCGTCCATTTTGGTCTTTCTTCGTTTCGACTAGCTTCAAAGTTGACCGAAGCCAAATGTCAAGCATAGATTGATGTAATATGACACAATAAACCATGTGGAGAAGTTTGAGACCAACGAAGAGAGATTTGGTCCAAGAATCATCCAACTTAACCAAGTTCGTCCATTTTGGTCTTTCTTCGTTTCGACTAGCTTCAAAGTTGACCGAAGCCAAATGTCAAGCATAGATTGATGTAATATGACACAATAAACCATGTGGAGAAGTTTGAGACCAACGAAGAGAGATTTGGTCCAAGAATCATCCAACTTAACCAAGTTCGTCCATTTTGGTCTTTCTTCGTTTCGACTAGCTTCAAAGTTGACCGAAGCCAAATGTCAAGCATAGATTGATGTAATATGACACAATAAACCATGTGGAGAAGTTTGAGACCAACGAAGAGAGATTTGGTCCAAGAATCATCCAACTTAACCAAGTTCGTCCATTTTGGTCTTTCTTCGTTTCGACTAGCTTCAAAGTTGACCGAAGCCAAATGTCAAGCATAGATTGATGTAATATGACACAATAAACCATGTGGAGAAGTTTGAGACCAACGAAGAGAGATTTGGTCCAAGAATCATCCAACTTAACCAAGTTCGTCCATTTTGGTCTTTCTTCGTTTCGACTAGCTTCAAAGTTGACCGAAGCCAAATGTCAAGCATAGATTGATGTAATATGACACAATAAACCATGTGGAGAAGTTTGAGACCAACGAAGAGAGATTTGGTCCAAGAATCATCCAACTTAACCAAGTTCGTCCATTTTGGTCTTTCTTCGTTTCGACTAGCTTCAAAGTTGACCGAAGCCAAATGTCAAGCATAGATTGATGTAATATGACACAATAAACCATGTGGAGAAGTTTGAGACCAACGAAGAGAGATTTGGTCCAAGAATCATCCAACTTAACCAAGTTCGTCCATTTTGGTCTTTCTTCGTTTCGACTAGCTTCAAAGTTGACCGAAGCCAAATGTCAAGCATAGATTGATGTAATATGACACAATAAACCATGTGGAGAAGTTTGAGACCAACGAAGAGAGATTTGGTCCAAGAATCATCCAACTTAACCAAGTTCGTCCATTTTGGTCTTTCTTCGTTTCGACTAGCTTCAAAGTTGACCGAAGCCAAATGTCAAGCATAGATTGATGTAATATGACACAATAAACCATGTGGAGAAGTTTGAGACCAACGAAGAGAGATTTGGTCCAAGAATCATCCAACTTAACCAAGTTCGTCCATTTTGGTCTTTCTTCGTTTCGACTAGCTTCAAAGTTGACCGAAGCCAAATGTCAAGCATAGATTGATGTAATATGACACAATAAACCATGTGGAGAAGTTTGAGACCAACGAAGAGAGATTTGGTCCAAGAATCATCCAACTTAACCAAGTTCGTCCATTTTGGTCTTTCTTCGTTTCGACTAGCTTCAAAGTTGACCGAAGCCAAATGTCAAGCATAGATTGATGTAATATGACACAATAAACCATGTGGAGAAGTTTGAGACCAACGAAGAGAGATTTGGTCCAAGAATCATCCAACTTAACCAAGTTCGTCCATTTTGGTCTTTCTTCGTTTCGACTAGCTTCAAAGTTGACCGAAGCCAAATGTCAAGCATAGATTGATGTAATATGACACAATAAACCATGTGGAGAAGTTTGAGACCAACGAAGAGAGATTTGGTCCAAGAATCATCCAACTTAACCAAGTTCGTCCATTTTGGTCTTTCTTCGTTTCGACTAGCTTCAAAGTTGACCGAAGCCAAATGTCAAGCATAGATTGATGTAATATGACACAATAAACCATGTGGAGAAGTTTGAGACCAACGAAGAGAGATTTGGTCCAAGAATCATCCAACTTAACCAAGTTCGTCCATTTTGGTCTTTCTTCGTTTCGACTAGCTTCAAAGTTGACCGAAGCCAAATGTCAAGCATAGATTGATGTAATATGACACAATAAACCATGTGGAGAAGTTTGAGACCAACGAAGAGAGATTTGGTCCAAGAATCATCCAACTTAACCAAGTTCGTCCATTTTGGTCTTTCTTCGTTTCGACTAGCTTCAAAGTTGACCGAAGCCAAATGTCAAGCATAGATTGATGTAATATGACACAATAAACCATGTGGAGAAGTTTGAGACCAACGAAGAGAGATTTGGTCCAAGAATCATCCAACTTAACCAAGTTCGTCCATTTTGGTCTTTCTTCGTTTCGACTAGCTTCAAAGTTGACCGAAGCCAAATGTCAAGCATAGATTGATGTAATATGACACAATAAACCATGTGGAGAAGTTTGAGACCAACGAAGAGAGATTTGGTCCAAGAATCATCCAACTTAACCAAGTTCGTCCATTTTGGTCTTTCTTCGTTTCGACTAGCTTCAAAGTTGACCGAAGCCAAATGTCAAGCATAGATTGATGTAATATGACACAATAAACCATGTGGAGAAGTTTGAGACCAACGAAGAGAGATTTGGTCCAAGAATCATCCAACTTAACCAAGTTCGTCCATTTTGGTCTTTCTTCGTTTCGACTAGCTTCAAAGTTGACCGAAGCCAAATGTCAAGCATAGATTGATGTAATATGACACAATAAACCATGTGGAGAAGTTTGAGACCAACGAAGAGAGATTTGGTCCAAGAATCATCCAACTTAACCAAGTTCGTCCATTTTGGTCTTTCTTCGTTTCGACTAGCTTCAAAGTTGACCGAAGCCAAATGTCAAGCATAGATTGATGTAATATGACACAATAAACCATGTGGAGAAGTTTGAGACCAACGAAGAGAGATTTGGTCCAAGAATCATCCAACTTAACCAAGTTCGTCCATTTTGGTCTTTCTTCGTTTCGACTAGCTTCAAAGTTGACCGAAGCCAAATGTCAAGCATAGATTGATGTAATATGACACAATAAACCATGTGGAGAAGTTTGAGACCAACGAAGAGAGATTTGGTCCAAGAATCATCCAACTTAACCAAGTTCGTCCATTTTGGTCTTTCTTCGTTTCGACTAGCTTCAAAGTTGACCGAAGCCAAATGTCAAGCATAGATTGATGTAATATGACACAATAAACCATGTGGAGAAGTTTGAGACCAACGAAGAGAGATTTGGTCCAAGAATCATCCAACTTAACCAAGTTCGTCCATTTTGGTCTTTCTTCGTTTCGACTAGCTTCAAAGTTGACCGAAGCCAAATGTCAAGCATAGATTGATGTAATATGACACAATAAACCATGTGGAGAAGTTTGAGACCAACGAAGAGAGATTTGGTCCAAGAATCATCCAACTTAACCAAGTTCGTCCATTTTGGTCTTTCTTCGTTTCGACTAGCTTCAAAGTTGACCGAAGCCAAATGTCAAGCATAGATTGATGTAATATGACACAATAAACCATGTGGAGAAGTTTGAGACCAACGAAGAGAGATTTGGTCCAAGAATCATCCAACTTAACCAAGTTCGTCCATTTTGGTCTTTCTTCGTTTCGACTAGCTTCAAAGTTGACCGAAGCCAAATGTCAAGCATAGATTGATGTAATATGACACAATAAACCATGTGGAGAAGTTTGAGACCAACGAAGAGAGATTTGGTCCAAGAATCATCCAACTTAACCAAGTTCGTCCATTTTGGTCTTTCTTCGTTTCGACTAGCTTCAAAGTTGACCGAAGCCAAATGTCAAGCATAGATTGATGTAATATGACACAATAAACCATGTGGAGAAGTTTGAGACCAACGAAGAGAGATTTGGTCCAAGAATCATCCAACTTAACCAAGTTCGTCCATTTTGGTCTTTCTTCGTTTCGACTAGCTTCAAAGTTGACCGAAGCCAAATGTCAAGCATAGATTGATGTAATATGACACAATAAACCATGTGGAGAAGTTTGAGACCAACGAAGAGAGATTTGGTCCAAGAATCATCCAACTTAACCAAGTTCGTCCATTTTGGTCTTTCTTCGTTTCGACTAGCTTCAAAGTTGACCGAAGCCAAATGTCAAGCATAGATTGATGTAATATGACACAATAAACCATGTGGAGAAGTTTGAGACCAACGAAGAGAGATTTGGTCCAAGAATCATCCAACTTAACCAAGTTCGTCCATTTTGGTCTTTCTTCGTTTCGACTAGCTTCAAAGTTGACCGAAGCCAAATGTCAAGCATAGATTGATGTAATATGACACAATAAACCATGTGGAGAAGTTTGAGACCAACGAAGAGAGATTTGGTCCAAGAATCATCCAACTTAACCAAGTTCGTCCATTTTGGTCTTTCTTCGTTTCGACTAGCTTCAAAGTTGACCGAAGCCAAATGTCAAGCATAGATTGATGTAATATGACACAATAAACCATGTGGAGAAGTTTGAGACCAACGAAGAGAGATTTGGTCCAAGAATCATCCAACTTAACCAAGTTCGTCCATTTTGGTCTTTCTTCGTTTCGACTAGCTTCAAAGTTGACCGAAGCCAAATGTCAAGCATAGATTGATGTAATATGACACAATAAACCATGTGGAGAAGTTTGAGACCAACGAAGAGAGATTTGGTCCAAGAATCATCCAACTTAACCAAGTTCGTCCATTTTGGTCTTTCTTCGTTTCGACTAGCTTCAAAGTTGACCGAAGCCAAATGTCAAGCATAGATTGATGTAATATGACACAATAAACCATGTGGAGAAGTTTGAGACCAACGAAGAGAGATTTGGTCCAAGAATCATCCAACTTAACCAAGTTCGTCCATTTTGGTCTTTCTTCGTTTCGACTAGCTTCAAAGTTGACCGAAGCCAAATGTCAAGCATAGATTGATGTAATATGACACAATAAACCATGTGGAGAAGTTTGAGACCAACGAAGAGAGATTTGGTCCAAGAATCATCCAACTTAACCAAGTTCGTCCATTTTGGTCTTTCTTCGTTTCGACTAGCTTCAAAGTTGACCGAAGCCAAATGTCAAGCATAGATTGATGTAATATGACACAATAAACCATGTGGAGAAGTTTGAGACCAACGAAGAGAGATTTGGTCCAAGAATCATCCAACTTAACCAAGTTCGTCCATTTTGGTCTTTCTTCGTTTCGACTAGCTTCAAAGTTGACCGAAGCCAAATGTCAAGCATAGATTGATGTAATATGACACAATAAACCATGTGGAGAAGTTTGAGACCAACGAAGAGAGATTTGGTCCAAGAATCATCCAACTTAACCAAGTTCGTCCATTTTGGTCTTTCTTCGTTTCGACTAGCTTCAAAGTTGACCGAAGCCAAATGTCAAGCATAGATTGATGTAATATGACACAATAAACCATGTGGAGAAGTTTGAGACCAACGAAGAGAGATTTGGTCCAAGAATCATCCAACTTAACCAAGTTCGTCCATTTTGGTCTTTCTTCGTTTCGACTAGCTTCAAAGTTGACCGAAGCCAAATGTCAAGCATAGATTGATGTAATATGACACAATAAACCATGTGGAGAAGTTTGAGACCAACGAAGAGAGATTTGGTCCAAGAATCATCCAACTTAACCAAGTTCGTCCATTTTGGTCTTTCTTCGTTTCGACTAGCTTCAAAGTTGACCGAAGCCAAATGTCAAGCATAGATTGATGTAATATGACACAATAAACCATGTGGAGAAGTTTGAGACCAACGAAGAGAGATTTGGTCCAAGAATCATCCAACTTAACCAAGTTCGTCCATTTTGGTCTTTCTTCGTTTCGACTAGCTTCAAAGTTGACCGAAGCCAAATGTCAAGCATAGATTGATGTAATATGACACAATAAACCATGTGGAGAAGTTTGAGACCAACGAAGAGAGATTTGGTCCAAGAATCATCCAACTTAACCAAGTTCGTCCATTTTGGTCTTTCTTCGTTTCGACTAGCTTCAAAGTTGACCGAAGCCAAATGTCAAGCATAGATTGATGTAATATGACACAATAAACCATGTGGAGAAGTTTGAGACCAACGAAGAGAGATTTGGTCCAAGAATCATCCAACTTAACCAAGTTCGTCCATTTTGGTCTTTCTTCGTTTCGACTAGCTTCAAAGTTGACCGAAGCCAAATGTCAAGCATAGATTGATGTAATATGACACAATAAACCATGTGGAGAAGTTTGAGACCAACGAAGAGAGATTTGGTCCAAGAATCATCCAACTTAACCAAGTTCGTCCATTTTGGTCTTTCTTCGTTTCGACTAGCTTCAAAGTTGACCGAAGCCAAATGTCAAGCATAGATTGATGTAATATGACACAATAAACCATGTGGAGAAGTTTGAGACCAACGAAGAGAGATTTGGTCCAAGAATCATCCAACTTAACCAAGTTCGTCCATTTTGGTCTTTCTTCGTTTCGACTAGCTTCAAAGTTGACCGAAGCCAAATGTCAAGCATAGATTGATGTAATATGACACAATAAACCATGTGGAGAAGTTTGAGACCAACGAAGAGAGATTTGGTCCAAGAATCATCCAACTTAACCAAGTTCGTCCATTTTGGTCTTTCTTCGTTTCGACTAGCTTCAAAGTTGACCGAAGCCAAATGTCAAGCATAGATTGATGTAATATGACACAATAAACCATGTGGAGAAGTTTGAGACCAACGAAGAGAGATTTGGTCCAAGAATCATCCAACTTAACCAAGTTCGTCCATTTTGGTCTTTCTTCGTTTCGACTAGCTTCAAAGTTGACCGAAGCCAAATGTCAAGCATAGATTGATGTAATATGACACAATAAACCATGTGGAGAAGTTTGAGACCAACGAAGAGAGATTTGGTCCAAGAATCATCCAACTTAACCAAGTTCGTCCATTTTGGTCTTTCTTCGTTTCGACTAGCTTCAAAGTTGACCGAAGCCAAATGTCAAGCATAGATTGATGTAATATGACACAATAAACCATGTGGAGAAGTTTGAGACCAACGAAGAGAGATTTGGTCCAAGAATCATCCAACTTAACCAAGTTCGTCCATTTTGGTCTTTCTTCGTTTCGACTAGCTTCAAAGTTGACCGAAGCCAAATGTCAAGCATAGATTGATGTAATATGACACAATAAACCATGTGGAGAAGTTTGAGACCAACGAAGAGAGATTTGGTCCAAGAATCATCCAACTTAACCAAGTTCGTCCATTTTGGTCTTTCTTCGTTTCGACTAGCTTCAAAGTTGACCGAAGCCAAATGTCAAGCATAGATTGATGTAATATGACACAATAAACCATGTGGAGAAGTTTGAGACCAACGAAGAGAGATTTGGTCCAAGAATCATCCAACTTAACCAAGTTCGTCCATTTTGGTCTTTCTTCGTTTCGACTAGCTTCAAAGTTGATCGAAGCCAAATGTCAAGCATAGATTGATGTAATATGACACAATAAACCATGTGGAGAAGTTTGAGACCAACGAAGAGAGATTTGGTCCAAGAATCATCCAACTTAACCAAGTTCGTCCATTTTGGTCTTTCTTCGTTTCGACTAGCTTCAAAGTTGATCGAAGCCAAATGTCAAGCATAGATTGATGTAATATGACACAATAAACCATGTGGAGAAGTTTGAGACCAACGAAGAGAGATTTGGTCCAAGAATCATCCAACTTAACCAAGTTCGTCCATTTTGGTCTTTCTTCGTTTCGACTAGCTTCAAAGTTGATCGAAGCCAAATGTCAAGCATAGATTGATGTAATATGACACAATAAACCATGTGGAGAAGTTTGAGACCAACGAAGAGAGATTTGGTCCAAGAATCATCCAACTTAACCAAGTTCGTCCATTTTGGTCTTTCTTCCTTTCGACTAGCTTCAAAGTTGATCGAAGCCAAATGTCAAGCATAGATTGATGTAATATGACACAATAAACCATGTGGAGAAGTTTGAGACCAACGAAGAGAGATTTGGTCCAAGAATCATCCAACTTAACCAAGTTCGTCCATTTTGGTCTTTCTTCGTTTCGACTAGCTTCAAAGTTGATCGAAGCCAAATGTCAAGCATAGATTGATGTAATATGACACAATAAACCATGTGGAGAAGTTTGAGACCAACGAAGAGAGATTTGGTCCAAGAATCATCCAACTTAACCAAGTTCGTCCATTTTGGTCTTTCTTCGTTTCGACTAGCTTCAAAGTTGATCGAAGCCAAATGTCAAGCATAGATTGATGTAATATGACACAATAAACCATGTGGAGAAGTTTGAGACCAACGAAGAGAGATTTGGTCCAAGAATCATCCAACTTAACCAAGTTCGTCCATTTTGGTCTTTCTTCGTTTCGACTAGCTTCAAAGTTGATCGAAGCCAAATGTCAAGCATAGATTGATGTAATATGACACAATAAACCATGTGGAGAAGTTTGAGACCAACGAAGAGAGATTTGGTCCAAGAATCATCCAACTTAACCAAGTTCGTCCATTTTGGTCTTTCTTCGTTTCGACTAGCTTCAAAGTTGACCGAAGCCAAATGTCAAGCATAGATTGATGTAATATGACACAATAAACCATGTGGAGAAGTTTGAGACCAACGAAGAGAGATTTGGTCCAAGAATCATCCAACTTAACCAAGTTCGTCCATTTTGGTCTTTCTTCGTTTCGACTAGCTTCAAAGTTGATCGAAGCCAAATGTCAAGCATAGATTGATGTAATATGACACAATAAACCATGTGGAGAAGTTTGAGACCAACGAAGAGAGATTTGGTCCAAGAATCATCCAACTTAACCAAGTTCGTCCATTTTGGTCTTTCTTCGTTTCGACTAGCTTCAAAGTTGACCGAAGCCAAATGTCAAGCATAGATTGATGTAATATGACACAATAAACCATGTGGAGAAGTTTGAGACCAACGAAGAGAGATTTGGTCCAAGAATCATCCAACTTAACCAAGTTCGTCCATTTTGGTCTTTCTTCCTTTCGACTAGCTTCAAAGTTGACCGAAGCCAAATGTCAAGCATAGATTGATGTAATATGACACAATAAACCATGTGGAGAAGTTTGAGACCAACGAAGAGAGATTTGGTCCAAGAATCATCCAACTTAACCAAGTTCGTCCATTTTGGTCTTTCTTCGTTTCGACTAGCTTCAAAGTTGATTAAAGCCAAATGTCAAGCATAGATTGATGTAATATGACACAATAAACCATGTGGAGAAGTTTGAGACCAACGAAGAGAGATTTGGTCCAAGAATCATCCAACTTACCAAGTTCGTCCATTTTGGTCTTTCTTCCTTTCGACTAGCTTCAAAGTTGACCGAAGCCAAATGTCAAGCATAGATTGATGTAATATGACACAATAAACCATGTGGAGAAGTTTGGACCAACGAAGAGAGATTTGGTCCAAGAATCATCCAACTTAACCAAGTTCGTCCATTTTGGTCTTTCTTCCTTTCGACTAGCTTCAAAGTTGATCGAAGCCAAATGTCAAGCATAGATTGATGTAATATGACACAATAAACCATGTGGAGAAGTTTGAGACCAACGAAGAGAGATTTGGTCCAAGAATCATCCAACTTACCAAGTTCGTCATTTTGGTCTTTCTTCCTTTCGACTAGCTTCAATGTTGATTAAAGCCAAATGTCAAGCATAGATTGATGTAATATGACACAATAAACCATGTGGAGAAGTTTGGGACCAACGAAGAGAGATTTGGTCCAAGAATCATCCAACTTAACCAAGTTCGTCCATTTTGGTCTTTCTTCGTTTCGACTAGCTTCAAAGTTGATTAAGCCAAATGTCAAGCATAGATTGATGTAATATGACACAATAAACCATGTGGAGAAGTTTGGGACCAACGAAGAGAGATTTGGTCCAAGAATCATCCAACTTAACCAAGTTCGTCCATTTTGGTCTTTCTTCCTTTCGACTAGCTTCAATGTTGATTAAAGCCAAATGTCAAGCATAGATTGATGTAATATGACACAATAAACCATGTGGAGAAGTTTGGGACCAACGAAGAGAGATTTGGTCCAAGAATCATCCAACTTAACCAAGTTCGTCCATTTTGGTCTTTCTTCCTTTCGACTAGCTTCAAAGTTGATTAAAGCCAAATGTCAAGCATAGATTGATGTAATATGACACAATAAACCATGTGGAGAAGTTTGGGACCAACGAAGAGAGATTTGGTCCAAGAATCATCCAACTTAACCAAGTTCGTCCATTTTGGTCTTTCTTCGTTTCGACTAGCTTCAAAGTTGATCGAAGCCAAATGTCAAGCATAGATTGATGTAATATGACACAATAAACCATGTGGAGAAGTTTGAGACCAACGAAGAGAGATTTGGTCCAAGAATCATCCAACTTAGCCAAGTTCGTCCATTTTGGTCTTTCTTCGTTTCGACTAGCTTCAATGTTGATCGAAGCCAAATGTCAAGCATAGATTGATGTAATATGACACAATAAACCATGTGGAGAAGTTTGGGACCAACGAAGAGAGATTTGGTCCAAGAATCATCCAACTTAACCAAGTTCGTCCATTTTGGTCTTTCTTCGTTTCGACTAGCTTCAAAGTTGATGACGAAGCCAAATGTCAAGCATAGATTGATGTAATATGACACAATAAACCATGTGGAGAAGTTTGAGACCAACGAAGAGAGATTTGGTCCAAGAATCATCCATTAACCAAGTTCGTTCATTTTGGTCTTTCTTCCTTTGACTAGCTTCAAAGTTGACCGAAGCCAAATGTCAAGCATAGATTGATGTAATATGACACAATAAACCATGTGGAGAAGTTTGGACCAACGAAGAGAGATTTGGTCCAAGAATCATCCAACTTACCAAGTTCGTTCATTTTGGTCTTCTTCTTTCGACTAGCTTCAAAGTTGATTAAAGCCAAATGTCAAGCATAGATTGATGTAATATGACACAATAAACCATGTGGAAGTTTGGGACCAACGAAGAGAGATTTGGTCCAAGAATCATCCAACTTAACCAAGTTCGTCCATTTTGGTCTTTCTTCGTTTCGACTAGCTTCAAAGTTGACCGAAGCCAAATGTCAAGCATAGATTGATGTAATATGACACAATAAACCATGTGGAGAAGTTTGAGACCAACGAAGAGAGATTTGGTCAAGAATCATAACTTAGCCAAGTTCGTCCATTTGGTCTTTCTTCTTTCGACTAGCTTCAATGTTGACGAAGCCAAATGACAAGCATAGATTGATGTAATATGACACAATAAACATGTGGAGAAGTTTGGGACCAACGAAGAGAGATTTGGTCCAAGAATCATCCAACTTAACCAAGTTCGTCCATTTTGGTCTTTCTTCGTTTCGACTAGCTTCAAGTTGATCGAAGCCAAATGTCAAGCAAGATTGATGTAATATGACACAATAAACAATGTGGAGAAGTTTGAGACCAACGAAGAGAGATTTGGTCCAAGAATCATCCAACTTACCAAGTTCGTCCATTTTTGTCTTCTTCCTTTCGACTAGCTTCAATGTTGATTAAAGCCAAATGTCAAGCATAGATTGATGTAATATGACACAATAAACCATGTGGAGAAGTTTGGGCCAACGAAGAGAGATTTGGTCCAAGAATCATCCAACTTACCAAGTTCGTCCATTTTGGTCTTTCTTCGTTCGACTAGCTTCAAAGTTGATTAAAGCCAAATGTCAAGCATAGATTGATGTAATATGACACAATAAACCATGTGGAGAAGTTTGAGACCAACGAAGAGAGATTTGGTCCAAGAATCATCCAACTTAGCCAAGTTCGTCCATTTTGGTCTTTCTTCCTTTCGACTAGCTTCAAAGTTGATCGAAGCAAATGAAAGCATAGATTGATGTAATATGACACAATAAACCATGTGGAAAGTTTGGGACCAACGAAGAGAGATTTGGTCCAAGAATCATCCAACTTAGCCAAGTTCGTCCATTTTTGTTTCTTCTTTCGACTAGCTTCAAAGTTGATTAAAGCCAAATGTCAAGCATAGATTGATGTAATATGACACAATAAACCATGTGGAGAAGTTTGAGACCAACGAAGAGAGATTTGGTCCAAGAATCATCCAACTTAACCAAGTTCGTCCATTTTGGTCTTTCTTCTTTCGACTAGCTTCAAGTTGATTAAAGCCAAATGACAAGCATAGATTGATGTAATATGACACAATAAACCATGTGGAGAAGTTTGAGACCAACGAAGAGAGATTTGGTCCAAGAATCATCCACTTAGCCAAGTTCGTCCATTTTGGTCTTTCTTCCTTTCGACTAGCTCAAAGTTGACCGAAGCCAAATGTCAAGCATAGATTGATGTAATATGACACAATAAACCATGTGGAGAAGTTTGAGACCAACGAAGAGAGATTTGGTCCAAGAATCATCCAACTTAGCCAAGTTCGTCCATTTTGGTCTTTCTTCTTTCGACTAGCTCAAAGTTGATTAAAGCCAAATGTCAAGCATAGATTGATGTAATATGACACAATAAACCATGTGGAGAAGTTTGGACAACGAAGAGAGATTTGGCCAAGAATCATCCAACTTAGCCAAGTTCGTTCCATTTTGGTCTTTCTTCGTTTCGACTAGCTTCAAAGTTGATCGAAGCCAAATGTCAAGCATAGATTGATGTAATATGACAAATAAACATGTGGAGAAGTTTGGGACCAACGAAGAGAGATTTGGTCCAAGAATCATCCAACTTAGCCAAGTTCGTTCCATTTTGGTCTTTCTTCCTTTCGACTAGCTTCAAGTTGACCGAAGCCAAATGAAAGCATAGATTGATGTAATATGACACAATAAACCATGTGGAGAAGTTTGGGACCAACGAAGAGAGATTTGGTCCAAGAATCATCCAACTTAGCCAGTTCGTCCATTTTGGTCTTTCTTCTTTCGACTAGCTTCAAAGTTGACGAAGCCAAATGTCAAGCATAGATTGATGTAATATGACACAATAAACCATGTGGAGAAGTTTGGGACAACGAAGAGAGATTTGGTCCAAGAATCATCCAACTTAACCAAGTTCGTCCATTTTGGTCTTTCTTCCTTTCGACTAGCTTCAATGTTGACGAAGCCAAATGTCAAGCATAGATTGATGTAATATGACACAATAAACCATGTGAGAAGTTTGAGACAACGAAGAGAGATTTGGTCCAAGAATCATCCAACTTAGCCAAGTTCGTCCATTTTGGTCTTTCTTCTTTCGACTAGCTTCAATGTTGACCGAAGCCAAATGTCAAGTATAGATTGATGTAATATGACACAATAAACCATGTGGAGAAGTTTGGGACCAACGAAGAGAGATTGGTCCAAGAATCATCCAACTTAGCCAAGTTCGTTCATTTTGGTCTTCTTCCTTTCGACTAGCTTCAATGTTGACGAAGCCAAATGTCAAGTATAGATTGATGTAATATGACACAATAAACCATGTGGAGAAGTTTGGACCAACGAAGAGAGATTTGGTCCAAGAATCATCCAACTTAATAAGTTCGTCCATTTTGGTCTTTCTTCTTTTCGACTAGCTTCAATGTTGATTAAAGCCAAATGACAAGCATAGATTGATGTAATATGACACAATAAACCATGTGGAGAAGTTTGGACCAACAAAGAGAGATTTGGTCCAAGAATCATCCAACTTAACCAAGTTCGTCCATTTTGGTCTTTCTTCATTTCGACTAGCTTCAAGTTGATCGAAGCCAAATGTCAAGCATAGATTGATGTAATATGACACAATAAACCATGTGGAGAAGTTTGAGACCAACGAAGAGAGATTTGGTCCAAGAATCATCCAACTTAACCAAGTTTGTCCATTTTGGTCTTTCTTCGTTTCGACTAGCTTCAAGTTGATCGAAGCCAAATGTCGCATAGATTGATGTAATATGACACAATAAACCATGTGGAGAAGTTTGAGACCAACGAAGAGAGATTTGGTCCAAGAATCATCCAACTTAGCCAAGTTCGTTCATTTTGGTCTTTCTTCCTTTCGACTAGCTTCAAAGTTGATTAAAGCCAAATGTCAAGCATAGATTGATGTAATATGACACAATAAACCATGTGGATAGTTTGAGACCAACGAAGAGAGATTTGGTCCAAGAATCATCCAACTTAACCAAGTTCGTCCATTTTGGTCTTTCTTCGTTTCGACTAGCTTCAAAGTTGATTAAAGCCAAATGTCAAGCATAGATTGATGTAATATGACACAATAAACCATGTGGAGAAGTTTGAGACCAACGAAGAGAGATTTGGTCCAAGAATCATCCAACTTAGCCAAGTTCGTCCATTTTGGTCTTTCTTCCTTTGACTAGCTCAAAGTTGATTAAAGCCAAATGACAAGCATAGATTGATGTAATATGACACAATAAACCATGTGGAGAAGTTTGGGACCAACGAAGAGAGATTTGGTCCAAGAATCATCCAACTTAGCAAGTTCGTTCATTTTTGTCTTTCTTCTTTCGACTAGCTTCAAAGTTGATCGAAGCCAAATGTCAAGCATAGATTGATGTAATATGACACAATAAACCATGTGGATAGTTTGGGACCAACGAAGAGAGATTTGGTCCAAGAATCATCCAACTTAGCCAAGTTCGTCATTTTGGTCTTTCTTCCTTTCGACTAGCTTCAAAGTTGATAAAGCCAAATGACAAGCATAGATTGATGTAATATGACACAATAAACCATGTGGAAAGTTTGGGACCAACGAAGAGAGATTTGGTCCAAGAATCATCCAACTTAGCCAAGTTCGTCCATTTTTGTCTTTCTTCTTTCGACTAGCTTCAAAGTTGATCGAAGCCAAATGTCAAGCATAGATTGATGTAATATGACACAATAAACCATGTGGATAGTTTGGACCAACGAAGAGAGATTTGGTCCAAGAATCATCCAACTTAACCAAGTTCGTCCATTTTGGTCTTTCTTCGTTTCGACTAGCTTCAAAGTTGATTAAGCCAAATGTCAAGCATAGATTGATGTAATATGACACAATAAACCATGTGGAAGTTTGGGACCAACGAAGAGAGATTTGGTCCAAGAATCATCCAACTTAACCAAGTTCGTCCATTTTGGTCTTTCTTCGTTTCGACTAGCTTCAAAGTTGATCGAAGCCAAATGTCAAGCATAGATTGATGTAATATGACACAATAAACCATGTGGATAAGTTTGGACCAACAAGAGAGATTTGGTCCAAGAATCATCAACTTAGCCAAGTTCGTCCATTTTTGTCTTTCTTCTTTCGACTAGCTTCAAAGTTGATTAAAGCCAAATGTCAAGCATAGATTGATGTAATATGACACAATAAACCATGTGGAGAAGTTTGGGACAACGAAAGAGAGATTTGGTCCAAGAATCATCCAACTTAACAAGTTCGTCCATTTTGGTCTTTCTTCGTTTCGACTAGCTTCAAAGTTGATCGAAGCCAAATGTCAAGCATAGATTGATGTAATATGACACAATAAACCATGTGGAGAAGTTTGAGACCAACGAAGAGAGATTTGGTCCAAGAATCATCCTCTTAGCCAAGTTCGTTTTTTGGTCTTTCTTCCTTTCGACTAGCTTCAATGTTGATTAAGCCAAATGTCAAGCATAGATTGATGTAATATGACACAATAAACCATGTGGATAAGTTTGGGACCAACGAAGAGAGATTTGGCCAAAGAATCATCCAACTTAGCCAAGTTCGTCCATTTTTGTCTTTCTTCCTTTCGACTAGCTTCAAAGTTGATCGAAGCCAAATGTCAAGCATAGATTGATGTAATATGACACAATAAACCATGTGGATAAGTTTGGGACAACGAAGAGAGATTTGGTCAAGAATCATCCAACTTAGCCAAGTTCGTTCATTTTGGTCTTTCTTCCTTTCGACTAGCTTCAAAGTTGATTAAAGCCAAATGACAAGCATAGATTGATGTAATATGACACAATAAACCATGTGGAGAAGTTTGAGACCAACGAAGAGAGATTTGGTCCAAGAATCATCCAACTTAGCCAAGTTCGTTCATTTTGGTCTTTCTTCTTTCGACTAGCTTCAATGTTGACCGAAGCCAATGACAAGCATAGATTGATGTAATATGACACAATAAACCATGTGGAAAGTTTGGGACCAACGAAGAGAGATTTGGTCCAAGAATCATCCAACTTAGCCAAGTTCGTTCATTTTTGTCTTTCTTCTTTCGACTAGCTTCAAAGTTGACGAAGCCAAATGTCAAGCATAGATTGATGTAATATGACACAATAAACCATGTGGAGAAGTTTGGGACCAACGAAGAGATTTGGTCCAAGAATCATCCAACTTAACCAAGTTCGTCCATTTTGGTCTTTCTTCCTTTTCGACTAGCTTCAATGTTGACCGAAGCCAAATGACAAGCATAGATTGATGTAATATGACACAATAAACCATGTGGAGAAGTTTGGGACCAACAAAGAGAGATTTGGTCCAAGAATCATCCAACTTAACCAAGTTCGTCCATTTTGGTCTTTCTTCGTTTCGACTAGCTTCAAAGTTGATCGAAGCCAAATGTCAAGCATAGATTGATGTAATATGACACAATAAACAATGTGGAGAAGTTTGAGACCAACGAAGAGAGATTTGGTCCAAGAATCATCCAACTTAACCAAGTTCGTCCATTTTGGTCTTTCTTCGTTTCGACTAGCTTCAAAGTTGACCGAAGCCAAATGTCAAGCATAGATTGATGTAATATGACACAATAAACCATGTGGAGAAGTTTGAGACCAACGAAGAGAGATTTGGTCCAAGAATCATCCAACTTAGCCAAGTTCGTCCATTTTGGTCTTTCTTCCTTTCGACTAGCTTCAAAGTTGACCGAAGCCAAATGACAAGTTAGATTGATGTAATATGACACAATAAACCATGTGGATAAGTGTGGACCAACGAAGAGAGATTTGGTCCAAGAATCATCCAACTTAGCAAGTTCGTTCATTTTTGTCTTTCTTCCTTTCGACTAACTTGATGTTAATTAAAGCCAAATGACAAGCATAGATTGATGTAATATGACACAATAAACCATGTGGATAAGTTTGGGACCAACGAAGAGAGATTTGGTCAAGAATCATCCAACTTAGCCAAGTTCCTTCATTTTGTCTTTCTTCCTTTCGACTAGCTTCAATGTTGATTAAAGCCAAATGACAAGTATAGATTGATGTAATATGACACAATAAACCATGTAGAGAAGTTTGAGACCAACGAAGAGAGATTTGGTCAATGAATCATCCAACTTAGCCAAGTTCGTTCCATTTTGGTCTTTCTTCCTTTCGACTAGCTTCAATGTTGATAAAGCCAAATGTCAAGCATAGATTGATGTAATATGACACAATAAATCATGTGGATAAGTTTGGGACCAACGAAGAGAGATTTGGTCCAAGAATCATCCAACTTAGCCAAGTTCGTTAATTTTTGATTTTTTTCCTTTCGACTAACTTAATGTTGATTAAAGCCAAATGACAAGTATAGATTGATGTAATATGACACAATAAACCATGTGGAGAAGTTTGGGACCAACGAAGAGAGATTTGGTCCAAGAATCATCCAACTTAGCAAGTTCGTCCATTTTGGTCTTTCTTCCTTTCGACTAGCTTCAAAGTTGATTAAAGCCAAATGACAAGCATAGATTGATGTAATATGACACAATAAACCATGTGGATAAGTTTGGGACCAACGAAGAGAGATTTGGTCCAAGAATCATCCAACTTAACCAAGTTCGTCCATTTTGGTCTTTCTTCGTTTCGACTAGCTTCAAAGTTTATCGAAGCCAAATGTCAAGCATAGATTGATGTAATATGACACAATAAACCATGTGGATAAGTTTGGGACCAACGAAGAGAGATTTGGTCCAAGAATCATCCAACTTAGCCAAGTTCGTTCATTTTGGTCTTTCTTCCTTTCGACTAGCTTCAATGTTGATCGAAGCCAAATGACAAGCATAGATTGATGTAATATGACACAATAAACCATGTGGATAAGTTTTGAGACCAACGAAGAGAGATTTGGTCAAGAATCATCCAACTTAGCAAGTTCGTCCATTTTGGTCTTTCTTCCTTTCGACTAGCTTCAATGTTGATTAAGCCAAATGTCAAGCATAGATTGATGTAATATGACACAATAAACCATGTGGAGAAGTTTGGGACCAACAAAGAGAGATTTGGTCCAAGAATCATCCAACTTAGCCAAGTTCGTTCATTTTTGAATTTCTTCCTTTCGACTAACTTCAATGTTAATTAAAGCCAAATGTCAAGTATAGATTGATGTAATATGACACAATAAACCATGTGGATAAGTTTGGGACCAACGAAGAGAGATTTGGTCCAAGAATCATCCAACTTAGCCAAGTTCCTCCATTTTTGTCTTTCTTCCTTTCGACTAGCTTCAATGTTGATTAAAGCCAAATGACAAGTATAGATTGATGTAATATGACACAATAAACCATGTGGTAGATAAGTTTGGGACCAACGAAGAGAGATTTGGTCAATGAATAATCCAACTTAGCCAAGTTCGTTCATTTTGATCTTTTTTCCTTTCGACTAGCTTCAATGTTGATTAAAGCCAAATGAAGTATAGATTGATGTAATATGACACAATAAACCATGTGGATAAGTTTGGGACCAACGAAGAGAGATTTGGTCCAAGAATCATCCAACTTAGCCAAGTTCCTTCATTTTTGATTTCTTCTTTCGACTAACTTCAATGTTGATTAAGCCAAATGACAAGTATAGATTGATGTAATATGACACAATAAACCATGTGGATAAGTTTGGGACCAACGAAGAGAGATTTGGTCAAGAATCATCCAACTTAGCCAAGTTCGTTCATTTTGGTCTTTCTTCCTTTCGACTAGCTTCAATGTTGATATTAAAGCCAAATGTCAAGTATAGATTGATGTAATATGACACAATAAACCATGTGGATAAGTTTGGGACCAACGAAGAGAGATTTGGTCCAAGAATCATCCAACTTACCAAGTTCGTTCATTTTGGTCTTTCTTCGTTTCGACTAGCTTCAAAGTTTGACGAAGCAAAATGTCAAGCATAGATTGATGTAATATGACACAATAAACCATGTGGATAAGTTTGGACAACGAAGAGAGATTTGGTCAAGAATCATCCAACTTAGCCAAGTTCGTTCATTTTGGTCTTTCTTCCTTTCGACTAGCTTCAAGTTGAATAAAGCCAAATGTCAAGCATAGATTGATGTAATATGACACAATAAACCATGTGGATAAGTTTGGGACCAACGAGGAGAGATTTGGTCAAAGACATCCAATTAGCCAAGTTCGTCCATTTTGGTCTTTCTTCCTTTCGACTAGCTTCAATGTTGATTAAAGCAAATTGACAAGCATAGATTGATGTAATATGACACAATAAACCATGTGGAAAAGTTTGGGACCAACGAA
>JAKRYI020000221.1:0-92275 GCA_022379115.2 Bauhinia variegata | reverse complement strand
GTCTCAAACTTCTTCAAATGGTTTATTGTGTCATATTACATCAATCTATTTGACATTTGGCTTCGGTCAACTTTGAAGCTAGTCGAAAAAACGAAGAAAGACCAAAATGTACGAACTTGGTCAACTTGATGATTCGTGGACGAAATCTCTCTTCGTTGGTCTCAAACTTCTCCAAATGGTTTATTGTGTCATATACATCAATCTATGCTTGACATTTGGCTTCGATTCAACTTTGAAGCTAGTCGAAACGAAGAAAGACCAAAATGTACGAACTTGGTCAACTTGGATGATTCTGGACCAAATCTCTCTTCGTTGGTCTCAAACTTCTCCAAATGGTTTATTGTGTCATATTACATCAATCTATGCTTGACATTTGGCTTCGGTCAACTTTGAAGCTAGTCGAAACGAAGAAAGACCAAAAATGGACGAACTTGGTCAACTTGGATGATTCTTGGACCAAATCTCTCTTCGTTGGTCTCAAACTTCTCCAAATGGTTTATTGTGTCATATTACATCAATTATGCTTGACATTTGGCTTCGTCAACTTTGAAGCTAGTCGAAACGAAGAAAGCCAAAGGACGAACTTGGTCAACTTGGATGATTCTTGGACAAAATCTCTCTTCGTTGTCTCAAACTTCTCCAAATGTTTATTGTGCCATATTACATCAATCTATGCTTGACATTTGGCTTCGGTCAACTTTGAAGCTAGTCGAAACGAAGAAAGACCAAAATGGACGAACTTGGTCAACTTGGATGATTCGTGGATGAAATCTCTCTTCGTTGGTCTCAAACTTCTCCAAATGGTTTATTGTGTCATATTACATCAATCTATGCTTGACATTTGGCTTCGTCAACTTTCAAGCTAGTCGAAACGAAGAAAGACAAAATGGACGATCTTGGTCAACTTGGATGATTCTTGGACAAAATCTCTCTCGTTGGTCTCAAACTTCTCCAAACGTTTATTGTGTCATGTTACATCAATCTATGCTTGACATTTGGCTTCGGTCAACTTTGAAGCTAGTCGAAACGAAGAAAAGACCAAAATGTACGAACTTGGTCAACTTGGATGATTCTTGAACGAAATCTCTCTTCGTTGGTCTCAAACTTCTCCAAATGGTTTATTGTGTCATATTACATCAATCTATGCTTGACATTTGGCTTCGGTCAACTTTGAAGCTAGTCGAAACGAAGAAAGACCAAAATGGACGAACTTGGTCAACTTGGATGATTCTTGGACAAAATCTCTCTTCGTTGGTCTCAAACTTCTCCAAATGGTTTATTGTGTCATATTACATCAATATATGCTTGACATTTGGCTTCGGCAACTTTGAAGCTAGTCGAAACGAAGAAAGACCAAAATGGACGAACTTGGTCAACTTGGATGATTCTTAGACCAAATCTCTCTTCGTTGGTCTCAAACTTCTCCACATGGTTTATTGTGCCATGTTACATCAATCTATGCTTGACATTTGGCTTCGGTCAACTTTGAAGCTAGTCGAAACGAAGAAGACCAAATGGACGAACTTGGTCAACTTGGATGATTCTTGGACAAATCTCTCTTCGTTGGTCTCAAACTTCTCCAAATGGTTTATTGTGCCATGTTACATCAATCTATGCTTGACATTTGGCTTCGGTCAACTTTGAAGCTAGTCGAAACGAAGAAAGACCAAAATGTACGATCTTGGTCAACTTGGATGATTCTTGGACCAAATCTCTCTTCGTTGGTCTCAAATTTCTCCAAATGGTTTATTGTGTCATATTACATCAATCTATGCTTGACATTTGGCTTCGGTCAACTTTGAAGCTAGTCGAAACGAAGAAAGACCAAAATGGACGAACTTGGTCAACTTGGATGATTCTTGGACCAAATCTCTCTTCGTTGGTCTCAAACTTCTCCAAATGGTTTATTGTGTCATATTACATCAATCTATGCTTGACATTTGGCTTCGATCAACTTTGAAGCTAGTCGAAACGAAGAAAGACCAAAATGTACGATCTTGGTCAACTTGGATGATTCGTGGACGAAATCTCTCTTCGTTGGTCTCAAATTCTTCAAATGGTTTATTGTGTCATATTACATCAATCTATGCTTGACATTTGGCTTCGGTCAACTTTGAAGCTAGTCGAAACGAAGAAAGACCAAAATGTACGAACTTGGTCAACTTGGATGATTCTTGGACCAAATCTCTCTTCGTTGGTCTCAAACTTCTCCAAATGGTTTATTGTGTCATATTACATCAATTATGCTTGACATTTGGCTTCGGTCAACTTTGAAGCTAGTCGAAAAGAAGAAAGACCAAAATGGACGAACTTGGTCAACTTGGATGATTCTTAGACAAAATCTCTCTTCGTTGGTCTCAAACTTCTCCAAATGGTTTATTGTGCCATGTTACATCAATCTATGCTTGACATTTGGCTTCGGTCAACTTTGAAGCTAGTCGAAACGAAGAAAGACCAAAATGGACGAACTTGGTCAACTTGGATGATTCGTGGATGAAATCTCTCTTCGTTGGTCTCAAATTTCTTCAAATGGTTTATTGTGTCATATTACATCAATCTATGCTTGACATTTGGCTTCGGTCAACTTTGAAGCTAGTCGAAACGAAGAAAGACAAAATGTACGAACTTGGTCAACTTGGATGATTCGTGAACGAAATCTCTCTTCGTTGGTCTCAAACTTCTCCAAATGGTTTATTGTGCCATGTTACATCAATCTATGCTTGACATTTGGCTTCGGTCAACTTTGAAGCTAGTCGAAACGAAGAAAGACCAAAATGTACGAACTTGGTCAACTTGGATGATTCGTGGACGAAATCTCTCTTCGTTGGTCTCAAACTTCTCCAAATGGTTTATTGTGTCATATTACATCAATCTATGCTTGACATTTGGCTTCGGTAACTTTGAAGCTAGTCGAAACGAAGAAAGACCAAAATGGACGAACTTGGTCAACTTGGATGATTCTTGAACAAATCTCTCTTCGTTGGTCTCAAACTTCTCCAAATGGTTTATTGTGTCATATTACATCAATCTATGCTTGACATTTGGCTTCGGTCAACTTTGAAGCTAGTCGAAACGAAGAAAGACCAAAATGTACGATCTTGGTCAAATTGGATGATTCGTGGATGAAATCTCTCTTCGTTGGTCTCAAATTTCTTCAAATGGTTTATTGTGTCATATTACATCAATCTATGCTTGACATTTGGCTTCGGTCAACTTTGAAGCTAGTCGAAACGAAGAAAGACCAAAATGTACGAACTTGGTCAACTTGGATGATTCTTGGACCAAATCTCTCTTCGTTGGTCTCAAACTTCTCCAAATGGTTTATTGTGTCATATTACATCATTTATGCTTGACATTTGGCTTCGGTCAACTTTGAAGCTAGTCGAAAAGAAGAAAGCCCAAAATGGACGAACTTGGTCAACTTGGATGATTCTTAGACAAAATGTCTCTTCGTTGGTCTCAAACTTCTCCAAATGGTTTATTGTGCCATATTACATCAATCTATGCTTGACATTTGGCTTCGGTAACTTTGAAGCTAGTCGAAACGAAGAAAGACCAAAATGGACGAACTTGGTCAACTTGGATGATTCGTGGATGAAATCTCTCTTCGTTGGTCTCAAATTTCTCCAAATGGTTTATTGTGTCATATTACATCAATCTATGCTTGACATTTGGCTTCGGTCAACTTTGAAGCTAGTCGAAACGAAGAAAGACAAAATGTACGATCTTGGTCAACTTGGATGATTCGTGAACGAAATCTCTCTTCGTTGGTCTCAAACTTCTCCAAATGGTTTATTGTGCCATGTTACATCAATCTATGCTTGACATTTGGCTTCGGTCAACTTTGAAGCTAGTCGAAACGAAGAAAGACCAAAATGTACGAACTTGGTCAACTTGGATGATTCGTGGACGAAATCTCTCTTCGTTGGTCTCAAACTTCTCCAAATGGTTTATTGTGTCATATTACATCAATCTATGCTTGACATTTGGCTTCGGTCAACTTTGAAGCTAGTCGAAACGAAGAAAGACCAAAATGGACGAACTTGGTCAACTTGGATGATTCTTGGACGAAATCTCTCTTCGTTGGTCTCAAACTTCTCCAAATGGTTTATTGTGTCATATTACATCAATCTATGCTTGACATTTGGCTTCGGTCAACTTTGAAGCTAGTCGAAAAGAAGAAAACCAAAATGGACGAACTTGGTCAACTTGGATGATTCTTAGACAAAATGTCTCTTCGTTGGTCTCAAATTCTCCAAATGGTTTATTGTGTCATATTACATCAATCTATGCTTGACATTTGGCTTCGGTCAACTTTGAAGCTAGTCGAAACAAAGAAAGACCAAAATGTACGATCTTGGTCAAATTGGATGATTCGTGGACCAAATCTCTCTTCGTTGGTCTCAAAATTCTCCAAATGGTTTATTGTGTCATATTACATCAATCTATGCTTGACATTTGGCTTCGGTCAACTTTGAAGCTAGTCGAAACGAAGAAAGACCAAAATGGACGAACTTGGTCAACTTGGATGATTCTTGGACCAAATCTCTCTTCGTTGGTCTCAAACTTCTCCAAATGGTTTATTGTGTCATATTACATCAATCTATGCTTGACATTTGGCTTCGGTCAACTTTGAAGCTAGTCGAAACGAAGAAAGACCAAAATGAACGAACTTGGTCAACTTGGATGATTCTTGGACCAAATCTCTCTCCGTTGGTCTCAAACTTCTCCACATGGTTTATTGTGTCATATTACATCAATCTATGCTTGACATTTGGCTTCGGTCAACTTTGAAGCTAGTCGAAACGAAGAAAGACCAAAATGTACGAACTTGGTCAACTTGGATGATTCGTGGACGAAATCTCTCTTCGTTGGTCTCAAACTTCTCCAAATGGTTTATTGTGTCATATTACATCAATCTATGCTTGACATTTGGCTTCGGTCAACTTTGAAGCTAGTCGAAACGAAGAAAGCCAAAAATGGACGAACTTGGTCAACTTGGATGATTCTGGGACCAAATCTCTCTTCGTTGGTCTCAAACTTCTCCAAATGGTTTATTGTGTCATATTACATCAATCTATGCTTGACATTTGGCTTCGGCTAACTTTGAAGCTAGTCGAAACGAAGAAAGACCAAAATGGACGAACTTGGTCAACTTGGATGATTCTTAGACCAAATCTCTCTTCGTTGGTCTCAAACTTCTCCACATGGTTTATTGTGCCATGTTACATCAATATATGCTTGACATTTGGCTTCGGTCAACTTTGAAGCTAGTCAAAACGAAGAAAGACCAAAATGGACGAACTTGGTCAACTTGGATGATTCTTAGACCAAATCTCTCTTCGTTGGTCTCAAACTTCTCCACATGGTTTATTGTGCCATGTTACATCAATATATGCTTGACATTTGGCTTCGGTCAACTTTGAAGCTAGTCGAAACGAAGAAAGACCAAAATGTACGAACTTGGTCAACTTGGATGATTCGTGGACAAAATCTCTCTTCGTTGGTCTCAAATTTCTCAAATGGTTTATTGTGTCATATTACATCAATCTATGCTTGACATTTGGCTTCGGTCAACTTTGAAGCTAGTCGAAACGAAGAAAGACCAAAATGTACGATCTTGGTCAACTTGGATGATTCGTGGACCAAATCTCTCTTCGTTGGTCTCAAACTTCTCCAAATGGTTTATTGTGTCATATTACATCAATCTATGCTTGACATTTGGCTTCGGTCAACTTTGAAGCTAGTCGAAACGAAGAAAGACCAAAATGGACGAACTTGGTCAACTTGGATGATTATTAGACAAAATCTCTCTTCGTTGGTCTCAAACTTCTCCAAATGGTTTATTGTGCCATGTTACATCAATCTATGCTTGACATTTGGCTTCGGTTAACTTTGAAGCTAGTCGAAACGAAGAAAGACCAAAATGTACGATCTTGGTCAAATTGGATGATTCGTGGGTGAAATCTCTCTTCGTTGGTCTCAAATTTCTTCAAATGGTTTATTGTGTCATATTACATCAATCTATGCTTGACATTTGGCTTCGGTCAACTTTGAAGCTAGTCGAAACGAAGAAAGACCAAAATGAACGAACTTGGTCAACTTGGATGATTCTTTGACCAAATCTCTCTTCGTTGGTCTCAAACTTCTCCAAATGGTTTATTGTGTCATATTACATCAATATATGCTTGACATTTAGCTTCGGTCAACTTTGAATCTAGTCGAAACGTAGAAAGGCCAAAATGTACGATCTTGGTCAACTTTGAATCTAGTCGAAACAAAGAAAGACCAAAATGTACGATCTTGGTCAACTTGGATGATTCGTGGCCGAAATCTCTCTTCGTTGGTCTCAAAATTCTCCAAATGGTTTATTGTGCCATATTACATCAATCTATGCTTGACATTTGGCTTCGGTCAACTTTGAAGCTAGTCGAAACGAAGAAAGACCAAAATGGACGAACTTGGTCAACTTGGATGATTCTTAGACCAAATCTCTCTTCGTTGGTCTCAAACTTCTCCACATGGTTTATTGTGCCATATTACATCAATATATGCTTGACATTTGGCTTCGGTCAACTTTGAAGCTAGTCGAAACGAAGAAAGACCAAAATGGACGAACTTGGTCAACTTGGATGATTCTTAGACCAAATCTCTCTTCGTTGGTCTCAAACTTCTCCACATGGTTTATTGTGCCATGTTACATCAATCTATGCTTGACATTTGGCTTCGGTTAACTTTGAAGCTAGTCGAAACGAAGAAAGACCAAAATGGACGAACTTGGTCAACTTGGATGATTCTTAGACCAAATCTCTTCGTTGGTCTCAAACTTCTCCACATGGTTTATTGTGCCATGTTACATCAATATATGCTTGACATTTGGCTTCGGTCAACTTTGAAGCTAGTCGAAAAGAAGAAAGACCAAAATGGACGAACTTGGTCAACTTGGATGATTATTAGACAAAATCTCTCTTCGTTGGTCTCAAACTTCTCCACATGGTTTATTGTGCCATGTTACATCAATCTATGCTTGACATTTGGCTTCGGTCAACTTTGAAGCTAGTCGAAAAGAAGAAAGACCAAAATGGACGAACTTGGTCAACTTGGATGATTCGTGGACGAAATCTCTCTTCGTTGGTCTCAAATTTCTCCAAATGGTTTATTGTGTCATATTACATCAATCTATGCTTGACATTTGGCTTCGGTCAACTTTGAAGCTAGTCGAAACGAAGAAAGACCAAAATGTACGAACTTGGTCAACTTGGATGATTCTTGGACGAAATCTCTCTTCGTTGGTCTCAAACTTCTCCACATGGTTTATTGTGCCATATTACATCAATCTATGCTTGACATTTGGCTTCGGTCAACTTTGAAGCTAGTCGAAACGAAGAAAGACCAAAATGGACGAACTTGGTCAACTTGGATGATTCTTAGACAAAATCTCTCTTCGTTGGTCTCAAACTTCTCCAAATGGTTTATTGTGCCATGTTACATCAATCTATGCTTGACATTTGGCTTCGGTCAACTTTGAAGCTAGTCGAAACGAAGAAAGACCAAAATGGACGAACTTGGTCAACTTGGATGATTCGTGGACCAAATCTCTCTTCGTTGGTCTCAAACTTCTCCAAATGGTTTATTGTGTCATATTACATCAATCTATGCTTGACATTTGGCTTCGGTTAACTTTGAAGCTAGTCGAAACGAAGAAAGCCAAAATGGACGAACTTGGTCAACTTGGATGATTCTTGGACAAAATCTCTCTTCGTTGGTCTCAAACTTCTCCAAATGGTTTATTGTGTCATATTACATCAATCTATGCTTGACATTTGGCTTCGGTCAACTTTGAAGCTAGTCGAAACGAAGAAAGACCAAAATGTACGAACTTGGTCAACTTGGATGATTCTTGGACCAAATCTCTCTTCGTTGGTCTCAAACTTCTCCACATGGTTTATTGTGCCATATTACATCAATCTATGCTTGACATTTGGCTTCGGTCAACTTTGAAGCTAGTCGAAACGAAGAAAGACCAAAATGGACGAACTTGGTCAACTTGGATGATTCTTAGACAAAATCTCTCTTCGTTGGTCTCAAACTTCTCCAAATGGTTTATTGTTCCATGTTACATCAATCTATGCTTGACATTTGGCTTCGGTCAACTTTGAAGCTAGTCGAAACGAAGAAAGACCAAAATGGACGAACTTGGTCAAGTTGGATGATTCTTGGACCAAATCTCTCTTCGTTGGTCTCAAACTTCTCCAAATGGTTTATTGTGTCATATTACATCAATCTATGCTTGACATTTGGCTTCGGCAACTTTGAAGCTAGTCGAAACGAAGAAAGACCAAAATGGACGAACTTGGTCAACTTGGATGATTCTTAGACCAAATCTCTCTTCGTTGGTCTCAAACTTCTCCACATGGTTTATTGTGCCATGTTACATCAATCTATGCTTGACATTTGGCTTCGGTCAACTTTGAAGCTAGTCGAAACGAAGAAAGACCAAAATGGACGAACTTGGTCAACTTGGATGATTCTTAGACAAAATCTCTCTTCGTTGGTCTCAAACTTCTCCAAATGGTTTATTGTGCCATATTACATCAATCTATGCTTGACATTTGGCTTCGGTCAACTTTGAAGCTAGTCGAAACGAAGAAAGACCAAAATGTACGAACTTGGTCAACTTGGATGATTCTTAGACAAAATCTCTCTTCGTTGGTCTCAAACTTCTCCAAATGGTTTATTGTGCCATGTTACATCAATCTATGCTTGACATTTGGCTTCGGTCAACTTTGAAGCTAGTCGAAACGAAGAAAGACCAAAATGGACGAACTTGGTCAACTTGGATGATTCGTGGACCAAATCTCTCTTCGTTGGTCTCAAACTTCTCCAAATGGTTTATTGTGTCATATTACATCAATCTATGCTTGACATTTGGCTTCGGTTAACTTTGAAGCTAGTCGAAACGAAGAAAGCCAAAATGGACGAACTTGGTCAACTTGGATGATTCTTGGACAAAATCTCTCTTCGTTGGTCTCAAATTTCTCCAAATGGTTTATTGTGTCATATTACATCAATCTATGCTTGACATTTGGCTTCGGTCAACTTTGAAGCTAGTCGAAACGAAGAAAGACCAAAATGTACGAACTTGGTCAACTTGGATGATTCTTGGACGAAATCTCTCTTCGTTGGTCTCAAACTTCTCCACATGGTTTATTGTGTCATATTACATCAATCTATGCTTGACATTTGGCTTCGGTCAACTTTGAAGCTAGTCGAAACGAAGAAAGACCAAAATGGACGAACTTGGTCAACTTGGATGATTCTTAGACAAAATCTCTCTTCGTTGGTCTCAAACTTCTCCAAATGGTTTATTGTTCCATGTTACATCAATCTATGCTTGACATTTGGCTTCGGTCAACTTTGAAGCTAGTCGAAACGAAGAAAGACCAAAATGGACGAACTTGGTCAACTTGGATGATTCTTGGACCAAATCTCTCTTCGTTGGTCTCAAACTTCTCCAAATGGTTTATTGTGTCATATTACATCAATCTATGCTTGACATTTGGCTTCGGTCAACTTTGAAGCTAGTCGAAACGAAGAAAGACCAAAATGGACGAACTTGGTCAACTTGGATGATTCTTGGACCAAATCTCTCTTCGTTGGTCTCAAACTTCTCCACATGGTTTATTGTGCCATGTTACATCAATCTATGCTTGACATTTGGCTTCGGTCAACTTTGAAGCTAGTCGAAACGAAGAAAGACCAAAATGGACGAACTTGGTCAACTTGGATGATTCTTAGACAAAATCTCTCTTCGTTGGTCTCAAACTTCTCCACATGGTTTATTGTGCCATGTTACATCAATCTATGCTTGACATTTGGCTTCGGTCAACTTTGAAGCTAGTCGAAACGAAGAAAGACCAAAATGGACGAACTTGGTCAACTTGGATGATTCTTAGACAAAATCTCTCTTCGTTGGTCTCAAACTTCTCCACATGGTTTATTGTGCCATGTTACATCAATCTATGCTTGACATTTGGCTTCGGTCAACTTTGAAGCTAGTCGAAACGAAGAAAGACCAAAATGGACGAACTTGGTCAACTTGGATGATTCTTGGACGAAATCTCTCTTCGTTGGTCTCAAATTTCTCCAAATGGTTTATTGTGTCATATTACATCAATCTATGCTTGACATTTGGCTTCGGTCAACTTTGAAGCTAGTCGAAACGAAGAAAGACCAAAATGTACGAACTTGGTCAACTTGGATGATTCGTGGACGAAATCTCTCTTCGTTGGTCTCAAACTTCTCCACATGGTTTATTGTGCCATATTACATCAATCTATGCTTGACATTTGGCTTCGGTCAACTTTGAAGCTAGTCGAAACGAAGAAAGACCAAAATGGACGAACTTGGTCAACTTGGATGATTCTTAGACAAAATCTCTCTTCGTTGGTCTCAAACTTCTCCAAATGGTTTATTGTGCCATGTTACATCAATCTATGCTTGACATTTGGCTTCGGTCAACTTTGAAGCTAGTCGAAACGAAGAAAGACCAAAATGGACGAACTTGGTCAACTTGGATGATTCGTGGACGAAATCTCTCTTCGTTGGTCTCAAACTTCTCCAAATGGTTTATTGTGTCATATTACATCAATCTATGCTTGACATTTGGCTTCGGTCAACTTTGAAGCTAGTCGAAACGAAGAAAGACCAAAATGGACGAACTTGGTCAACTTGGATGATTCTTGGACAAAATCTCTCTTCGTTGGTCTCAAATTTCTCCAAATGGTTTATTGTGTCATATTACATCAATCTATGCTTGACATTTGGCTTCGGTCAACTTTGAAGCTAGTCGAAACGAAGAAAGACCAAAATGTACGAACTTGGTCAACTTGGATGATTCGTGGATGAAATCTCTCTTCGTTGGTCTCAAACTTCTCCACATGGTTTATTGTGCCATGTTACATCAATCTATGCTTGACATTTGGCTTCGGTCAACTTTGAAGCTATCGAAACGAAGAAAGACCAAAATGGACGAACTTGGTCAACTTGGATGATTCTTAGACAAAATCTCTCTTCGTTGGTCTCAAACTTCTCCAAATGGTTTATTGTTCCATGTTACATCAATCTATGCTTGACATTTGGCTTCGGTCAACTTTGAAGCTAGTCGAAACGAAGAAAGACCAAAATGGACGAACTTGGTCAAGTTGGATGATTCTTGGACCAAATCTCTCTTCGTTGGTCTCAAAATTCTCCAAATGGTTTATTGTGTCATATTACATCAATCTATGCTTGACATTTGGCTTCGGCAACTTTGAAGCTAGTCGAAACGAAGAAAGACCAAAATGGACGAACTTGGTCAACTTGGATGATTCTTAGACCAAATCTCTCTTCGTTGGTCTCAAACTTCTCCACATGGTTTATTGTGCCATGTTACATCAATATATGCTTGACATTTGGCTTCGGTCAACTTTGAAGCTAGTCGAAACGAAGAAAGACCAAAATGGACGAACTTGGTCAACTTGGATGATTCTTAGACAAAATCTCTCTTCGTTGGTCTCAAACTTCTCCAAATGGTTTATTGTGCCATGTTACATCAATCTATGCTTGACATTTGGCTTCGGTCAACTTTGAAGCTAGTCGAAACGAAGAAAGACCAAAATGTACGATCTTGGTCAACTTGGATGATTCTTAGACAAATCTCTCTTCGTTGGTCTCAAACTTCTCCAAATGGTTTATTGTGCCATATTACATCAATCTATGCTTGACATTTGGCTTCGGTCAACTTTGAAGCTAGTCGAAACGAAGAAAGACCAAAATACGAACTTGGTCAACTTGGATGATTCTTGGACCAAATCTCTCTTCGTTGGTCTCAAACTTCTCCAAATGGTTTATTGTGTCATATTACATCAATCTATGCTTGACATTTGGCTTCGGTCAACTTTGAAGCTAGTCGAAACGAAGAAAGACCAAAATGGACGAACTTGGTCAACTTGGATGATTCGTGGACAAAATCTCTCTTCGTTGGTCTCAAATTTCTCCAAATGGTTTATTGTGTCATATTACATCAATCTATGCTTGACATTTGGCTTCGGTCAACTTTGAAGCTAGTCGAAACGAAGAAAGACCAAAATGGACGAACTTGGTCAACTTGGATGATTCTTGGACCAAATCTCTCTTCGTTGGTCTCAAACTTCTCCACATGGTTTATTGTGCCATGTTACATCAATCTATGCTTGACATTTGGCTTCGGTCAACTTTGAAGCTAGTCGAAACGAAGAAAGACCAAAATGGACGAACTTGGTCAACTTGGATGATTCTTAGACAAAATCTCTCTTCGTTGGTCTCAAACTTCTCCAAATGGTTTATTGTCCATGTTACATCAATCTATGCTTGACATTTGGCTTCGGTCAACTTTGAAGCTAGTCGAAACGAAGAAAGACCAAAATGGACGAACTTGGTCAACTTGGATGATTCGAGGACCAAATCTCTCTTCGTTGGTCTCAAAATTCTCCAAATGGTTTATTGTGTCATATTACATCAATCTATGCTTGACATTTGGCTTCGGTCAACTTTGAAGCTAGTCGAAACGAAGAAAGACCAAAATGGACGAACTTGGTCAACTTGGATGATTCTTGGACCAAATCTCTCTTCGTTGGTCTCAAACTTCTCCACATGGTTTATTGTGCCATGTTACATCAATCTATGCTTGACATTTGGCTTCGGTCAACTTTGAAGCTAGTCGAAACGAAGAAAGACCAAAATGGACGAACTTGGTCAACTTGGATGATTCTTAGACAAAATCTCTCTTCGTTGGTCTCAAACTTCTCCACATGGTTTATTGTGCCATGTTACATCAATCTATGCTTGACATTTGGCTTCGGTCAACTTTGAAGCTAGTCGAAACGAAGAAAGACCAAAATGGACGAACTTGGTCAACTTGGATGATTCTTAGACAAAATCTCTCTTCGTTGGTCTCAAACTTCTCCACATGGTTTATTGTGCCATGTTACATCAATCTATGCTTGACATTTGGCTTCGGTCAACTTTGAAGCTAGTCGAAAAGAAGAAAGACCAAAATGGACGAACTTGGTCAACTTGGATGATTCGTGACGAAATCTCTCTTCGTTGGTCTCAAACTTCTCCAAATGGTTTATTGTGTCATATTACATCAATCTATGCTTGACATTTGGCTTCGGTCAACTTTGAAGCTAGTCGAAACGAAGAAAGACCAAAATGTACGAACTTGGTCAACTTGGATGATTCGTGGACGAAATCTCTCTTCGTTGGTCTCAAACTTCTCCACATGGTTTATTGTGCCATATTACATCAATCTATGCTTGACATTTGGCTTCGGTCAACTTTGAAGCTAGTCGAAACGAAGAAAGACCAAAATGGACGAACTTGGTCAACTTGGATGATTCTTAGACAAAATCTCTCTTCGTTGGTCTCAAACTTCTCCAAATGGTTTATTGTGCCATGTTACATCAATCTATGCTTGACATTTGGCTTCGGTCAACTTTGAAGCTAGTCGAAACGAAGAAAGACCAAAATGTACGAACTTGGTCAACTTGGATGATTCGTGGACAAATCTCTCTTCGTTGGTCTCAAACTTCTCCAAATGGTTTATTGTGTCATATTACATCAATCTATGCTTGACATTTGGCTTCGGTCAACTTTGAAGCTAGTCGAAACGAAGAAAGCCAAAATGGACGAACTTGGTCAACTTGGATGATTCTTGGACAAAATCTCTCTTCGTTGGTCTCAAATTTCTCCAAATGGTTTATTGTGTCATATTACATCAATCTATGCTTGACATTTGGCTTCGGTCAACTTTGAAGCTAGTCGAAACGAAGAAAGACCAAAATGTACGAACTTGGTCAACTTGGATGATTCTTGGACCAAATCTCTCTTCGTTGGTCTCAAACTTCTCCACATGGTTTATTGTGCCATGTTACATCAATCTATGCTTGACATTTGGCTTCGGTCAACTTTGAAGCTAGTCGAAACGAAGAAAGACCAAAATGGACGAACTTGGTCAACTTGGATGATTCTTAGACAAAATCTCTCTTCGTTGGTCTCAAACTTCTCCAAATGGTTTATTGTTCCATGTTACATCAATCTATGCTTGACATTTGGCTTCGGTCAACTTTGAAGCTAGTCGAAACGAAGAAAGACCAAAATGGACGAACTTGGTCAAGTTGGATGATTCTTGGACCAAATCTCTCTTCGTTGGTCTCAAAATTCTCCAAATGGTTTATTGTGTCATATTACATCAATCTATGCTTGACATTTGGCTTCGGCAACTTTGAAGCTAGTCGAAACGAAGAAAGACCAAAATGGACGAACTTGGTCAACTTGGATGATTCTTAGACCAAATCTCTCTTCGTTGGTCTCAAACTTCTCCACATGGTTTATTGTGCCATGTTACATCAATCTATGCTTGACATTTGGCTTCGGTCAACTTTGAAGCTAGTCGAAACGAAGAAAGACCAAAATGGACGAACTTGGTCAACTTGGATGATTCTTAGACAAAATCTCTCTTCGTTGGTCTCAAACTTCTCCAAATGGTTTATTGTGCCATGTTACATCAATCTATGCTTGACATTTGGCTTCGGTCAACTTTGAAGCTAGTCGAAACGAAGAAAGACCAAAATGGACGAACTTGGTCAACTTGGATGATTCTTAGACAAAATCTCTCTTCGTTGGTCTCAAACTTCTCCAAATGGTTTATTGTGCCATGTTACATCAATCTATGCTTGACATTTGGCTTCGGTCAACTTTGAAGCTAGTCGAAACGAAGAAAGACCAAAATGTACGAACTTGGTCAACTTGGATGATTCGTGGACGAAATCTCTCTTCGTTGGTCTCAAACTTCTCCAAATGGTTTATTGTGTCATATTACATCAATCTATGCTTGACATTTGGCTTCGGTCAACTTTGAAGCTAGTCGAAACGAAGAAAGACCAAAATGGACGAACTTGGTCAACTTGGATGATTTGTGGACAAAATCTCTCTTCGTTGGTCTCAAACTTCTCCACATGGTTTATTGTGCCATATTACATCAATCTATGCTTGACATTTGGCTTCGGTCAACTTTGAAGCTAGTCGAAACGAAGAAAGACCAAAATGGACGAACTTGGTCAACTTGGATGATTCTTGGACAAAATCTCTCTTCGTTGGTCTCAAACTTCTCCACATGGTTTATTGTGCCATATTACATCAATCTATGCTTGACATTTGGCTTCGGTCAACTTTGAAGCTAGTCGAAACGAAGAAAGACCAAAATGGACGAACTTGGTCAACTTGGATGATTCTTAGACAAATCTCTCTTCGTTGGTCTCAAACTTCTCCAAATGGTTTATTGTGCCATGTTACATCAATCTATGCTTGACATTTGGCTTCGGTCAACTTTGAAGCTAGTCGAAACGAAGAAAGACCAAAATGTACGAACTTGGTCAACTTGGATGATTCGAGGACCAAATCTCTCTTCGTTGGTCTCAAAATTCTCCAAATGGTTTATTGTGTCATATTACATCAATCTATGCTTGACATTTGGCTTCGGTCAACTTTGAAGCTAGTCGAAACGAAGAAAGACCAAAATGGACGAACTTGGTCAACTTGGATGATTCTTAACCAAATCTCTCTTCGTTGGTCTCAAACTTCTCCACATGGTTTATTGTGCCATGTTACATCAATATATGCTTGACATTTGGCTTCGGTCAACTTTGAAGCTAGTCGAAACGAAGAAAGACCAAAATGGACGAACTTGGTCAACTTGGATGATTATTAGACAAAATCTCTCTTCGTTGGTCTCAAACTTCTCCAAATGGTTTATTGTGCCATGTTACATCAATCTATGCTTGACATTTGGCTTCGGTCAACTTTGAAGCTAGTCGAAACGAAGAAAGACCAAAATGGACGAACTTGGTCAACTTGGATGATTCTTGGACCAAATCTCTCTTCGTTGGTCTCAAACTTCTCCACATGGTTTATTGTGCCATGTTACATCAATCTATGCTTGACATTTGGCTTCGGTCAACTTTGAAGCTAGTCGAAACGAAGAAAGACCAAAATGGACGAACTTGGTCAACTTGGATGATTCTTAGACAAAATCTCTCTTCGTTGGTCTCAAACTTCTCCAAATGGTTTATTGTGCCATATTACATCAATCTATGCTTGACATTTGGCTTCGGTCAACTTTGAAGCTAGTCGAAACGAAGAAAGACCAAAATGGACGAACTTGGTCAACTTGGATGATTCGTGGACGAAATCTCTCTTCGTTGGTCTCAAACTTCTCCAAATGGTTTATTGTGTCATATTACATCAATCTATGCTTGACATTTGGCTTCGGTCAACTTTGAAGCTAGTCGAAACAAGAAAGACCAAAATGGACGAACTTGGTCAACTTGGATGATTCTTGGACCAAATCTCTCTTCGTTGGTCTCAAACTTCTCCACATGGTTTATTGTGCCATGTTACATCAATCTATGCTTGACATTTGGCTTCGGTCAACTTTGAAGCTAGTCGAAAAGAAGAAAGACCAAAATGGACGAACTTGGTCAACTTGGATGATTCTTAGACAAAATCTCTCTTCGTTGGTCTCAAACTTCTCCAAATGGTTTATTGTGCCATGTTACATCAATCTATGCTTGACATTTGGCTTCGGTCAACTTTGAAGCTAGTCGAAACGAAGAAAGACCAAAATGGACGAACTTGGTCAACTTGGATGATTCGTGGACCAAATCTCTCTTCGTTGGTCTCAAACTTCTCCAAATGGTTTATTGTGTCATATTACATCAATCTATGCTTGACATTTGGCTTCGGTCAACTTTGAAGCTAGTCGAAACGAAGAAAGACCAAAATGGACGAACTTGGTCAACTTGGATGATTCTTAGACCAAATCTCTCTTCGTTGGTCTCAAACTTCTCCACATGGTTTATTGTGCCATGTTACATCAATCTATGCTTGACATTTGGCTTCGGTCAACTTTGAAGCTAGTCGAAACGAAGAAAGACCAAAATGGACGAACTTGGTCAACTTGGATGATTCTTAGACAAAATCTCTCTTCGTTGGTCTCAAACTTCTCCAAATGGTTTATTGTGCCATGTTACATCAATCTATGCTTGACATTTGGCTTCGGTCAACTTTGAAGCTAGTCGAAACGAAGAAAGACCAAAATGTACGAACTTGGTCAACTTGGATGATTCTTGGACGAAATCTCTCTTCGTTGGTCTCAAACTTCTCCAAATGGTTTATTGTGTCATATTACATCAATCTATGCTTGACATTTGGCTTCGGTCAACTTTGAAGCTAGTCGAAACGAAGAAAGACCAAAATGGACGAACTTGGTCAACTTGGATGATTCTTGGACCAAATCTCTCTTCGTTGGTCTCAAACTTCTCCACATGGTTTATTGTGCCATGTTACATCAATCTATGCTTGACATTTGGCTTCGGTCAACTTTGAAGCTAGTCGAAACGAAGAAAGACCAAAATGGACGAACTTGGTCAACTTGGATGATTCTTGGACCAAATCTCTCTTCGTTGGTCTCAAACTTCTCCAAATGGTTTATTGTGTCATATTACATCAATCTATGCTTGACATTTGGCTTCGGTCAACTTTGAAGCTAGTCGAAACGAAGAAAGACCAAAATGGACGAACTTGGTCAACTTGGATGATTCTTGGACCAAATCTCTCTTCGTTGGTCTCAAACTTCTCCAAATGGTTTATTGTGCCATGTTACATCAATCTATGCTTGACATTTGGCTTCGGTCAACTTTGAAGCTAGTCGAAACGAAGAAAGACCAAAATGGACGAACTTGGTCAACTTGGATGATTCTTGGACCAAATCTCTCTTCGTTGGTCTCAAACTTCTCCACATGGTTTATTGTGCCATATTACATCAATCTATGCTTGACATTTGGCTTCGGTTAACTTTGAAGCTAGTCGAAACGAAGAAAGACCAAAATGGACGAACTTGGTCAACTTGGATGATTCTTTGACCAAATCTCTCTTCGTTGGTCTCAAACTTCTCCACATGGTTTATTGTGCCATGTTACATCAATCTATGCTTGACATTTGGCTTCGGTCAACTTTGAAGCTAGTCGAAAAGAAGAAAGACCAAAATGGACGAACTTGGTCAACTTGGATGATTCTTGGACGAAATCTCTCTTCGTTGGTCTCAAACTTCTCCAAATGGTTTATTGTGCCATATTACATCAATCTATGCTTGACATTTGGCTTCGGTCAACTTTGAAGCTAGTCGAAACGAAGAAAGACCAAAATGGACGAACTTGGTCAACTTGGATGATTCTTAGACGAAATCTCTCTTCGTTGGTCTCAAACTTCTCCAAATGGTTTATTGTGTCATATTACATCAATCTATGCTTGACATTTGGCTTCGGTCAACTTTGAAGCTAGTCGAAACGAAGAAAGACCAAAATGTACGAACTTGGTCAACTTGGATGATTCTTGGACGAAATCTCTCTTCGTTGGTCTCAAAATTCTCCAAATGGTTTATTGTGTCATATTACATCAATCTATGCTTGACATTTGGCTTCGGTCAACTTTGAAGCTAGTCGAAACGAAGAAAGACCAAAATGGACGAACTTGGTCAACTTGGATGATTCTTAGACCAAATCTCTCTTCGTTGGTCTCAAACTTCTCCACATGGTTTATTGTGCCATGTTACATCAATCTATGCTTGACATTTGGCTTCGGTCAACTTTGAAGCTAGTCGAAACGAAGAAAGACCAAAATGGACGAACTTGGTCAACTTGGATGATTCTTAGACAAAATCTCTCTTCGTTGGTCTCAAACTTCTCCACATGGTTTATTGTGCCATGTTACATCAATCTATGCTTGACATTTGGCTTCGGTCAACTTTGAAGCTAGTCGAAAAGAAGAAAGACCAAAATGGACGAACTTGGTCAACTTGGATGATTCTTGGACCAAATCTCTCTTCGTTGGTCTCAAACTTCTCCAATGGTTTATTGTGTCATATTACATCAATCTATGCTTGACATTTGGCTTCGGTCAACTTTGAAGCTAGTCGAAACGAAGAAAGACCAAAATGGACGAACTTGGTCAACTTGGATGATTCTTGGACCAAATCTCTCTTCGTTGGTCTCAAACTTCTCCACATGGTTTATTGTGCCATATTACATCAATCTATGCTTGACATTTGGCTTCGGTCAACTTTGAAGCTAGTCGAAACGAAGAAAGACCAAAATGGACGAACTTGGTCAACTTGGATGATTCTTAGACAAAATCTCTCTTCGTTGGTCTCAAACTTCTCCACATGGTTTATTGTGCCATGTTACATCAATCTATGCTTGACATTTGGCTTCGGTCAACTTTGAAGCTAGTCGAAACGAAGAAAGACCAAAATGGACGAACTTGGTCAACTTGGATGATTCTTGGACCAAATCTCTCTTCGTTGGTCTCAAACTTCTCCAAATGGTTTATTGTGTCATATTACATCAATCTATGCTTGACATTTGGCTTCGGTCAACTTTGAAGCTAGTCGAAACGAAGAAAGACCAAAATGGACGAACTTGGTCAACTTGGATGATTCTTGGACCAAATCTCTCTTCGTTGGTCTCAAACTTCTCCACATGGTTTATTGTGCCATATTACATCAATCTATGCTTGACATTTGGCTTCGGTCAACTTTGAAGCTAGTCGAAACGAAGAAAGACCAAAATGGACGAACTTGGTCAACTTGGATGATTCGTGGACAAAATCTCTCTTCGTTGGTCTCAAACTTCTCCAAATGGTTTATTGTGTCATATTACATCAATCTATGCTTGACATTTGGCTTCGGTCAACTTTGAAGCTAGTCGAAACGAAGAAAGACCAAAATGGACGAACTTGGTCAACTTGGATGATTCTTGGACCAAATCTCTCTTCGTTGGTCTCAAACTTCTCCACATGGTTTATTGTGCCATGTTACATCAATCTATGCTTGACATTTGGCTTCGGTCAACTTTGAAGCTAGTCGAAACGAAGAAAGACCAAAATGGACGAACTTGGTCAACTTGGATGATTCTTAGACCAAATCTCTCTTCGTTGGTCTCAAACTTCTCCACATGGTTTATTGTGCCATGTTACATCAATCTATGCTTGACATTTGGCTTCGGTCAACTTTGAAGCTAGTCGAAACGAAGAAAGACCAAAATGGACGAACTTGGTCAACTTGGATGATTCTTGGACGAAATCTCTCTTCGTTGGTCTCAAACTTCTCCACATGGTTTATTGTGCCATATTACATCAATCTATGCTTGACATTTGGCTTCGGTCAACTTTGAAGCTAGTCGAAACGAAGAAAGACCAAAATGGACGAACTTGGTCAACTTGGATGATTCTTAGACAAAATCTCTCTTCGTTGGTCTCAAACTTCTCCAAATGGTTTATTGTGCCATGTTACATCAATCTATGCTTGACATTTGGCTTCGGTCAACTTTGAAGCTAGTCGAAACGAAGAAAGACCAAAATGGACGAACTTGGTCAACTTGGATGATTCTTGGACAAAATCTCTCTTCGTTGGTCTCAAACTTCTCCACATGGTTTATTGTGCCATATTACATCAATCTATGCTTGACATTTGGCTTCGGTCAACTTTGAAGCTAGTCGAAACGAAGAAAGACCAAAATGGACGAACTTGGTCAACTTGGATGATTCTTAGACAAAATCTCTCTTCGTTGGTCTCAAACTTCTCCAATGGTTTATTGTGCCATGTTACATCAATCTATGCTTGACATTTGGCTTCGGTCAACTTTGAAGCTAGTCGAAACGAAGAAAGACCAAAAGGACGAACTTGGTCAACTTGGATGATTCTTGGACCAAATCTCTCTTCGTTGGTCTCAAACTTCTCCAAATGGTTTATTGTGTCATATTACATCAATCTATGCTTGACATTTGGCTTCGGTCAACTTTGAAGCTAGTCGAAACGAAGAAAGACCAAAATGGACGAACTTGGTCAACTTGGATGATTCTTGGACCAAATCTCTCTTCGTTGGTCTCAAACTTCTCCACATGGTTTATTGTGCCATGTTACATCAATCTATGCTTGACATTTGGCTTCGGTCAACTTTGAAGCTAGTCGAAACGAAGAAAGACCAAAATGGACGAACTTGGTCAACTTGGATGATTCTTAGACAAAATCTCTCTTCGTTGGTCTCAAACTTCTCCAATGGTTTATTGTGCCATGTTACATCAATCTATGCTTGACATTTGGCTTCGGTCAACTTTGAAGCTAGTCGAAACGAAGAAAGACCAAAATGGACGAACTTGGTCAACTTGGATGATTCTTGGACCAAATCTCTCTTCGTTGGTCTCAAACTTCTCCACATGGTTTATTGTGTCATATTACATCAATCTATGCTTGACATTTGGCTTCGGTCAACTTTGAAGCTAGTCGAAACGAAGAAAGACCAAAATGGACGAACTTGGTCAACTTGGATGATTCGTGGACCAAATCTCTCTTCGTTGGTCTCAAACTTCTCCAAATGGTTTATTGTGCCATATTACATCAATCTATGCTTGACATTTGGCTTCGGTCAACTTTGAAGCTAGTCGAAACGAAGAAAGACCAAAATGGACGAACTTGGTCAACTTGGATGATTCTTGGACCAAATCTCTCTTCGTTGGTCTCAAACTTCTCCAAATGGTTTATTGTGCCATATTACATCAATCTATGCTTGACATTTGGCTTCGGTCAACTTTGAAGCTAGTCGAAACGAAGAAAGACCAAAATGGACGAACTTGGTCAACTTGGATGATTCTTGGACCAAATCTCTCTTCGTTGGTCTCAAACTTCTCCAAATGGTTTATTGTGTCATATTACATCAATCTATGCTTGACATTTGGCTTCGGTCAACTTTGAAGCTAGTCGAAACGAAGAAAGACCAAAATGGACGAACTTGGTCAACTTGGATGATTCTTAGACCAAATCTCTCTTCGTTGGTCTCAAACTTCTCCACATGGTTTATTGTGCCATATTACATCAATCTATGCTTGACATTTGGCTTCGGTCAACTTTGAAGCTAGTCGAAACGAAGAAAGACCAAAATGGACGAACTTGGTCAACTTGGATGATTCTTAGACCAAATCTCTCTTCGTTGGTCTCAAACTTCTCCACATGGTTTATTGTGCCATATTACATCAATCTATGCTTGACATTTGGCTTCGGTCAACTTTGAAGCTAGTCGAAACGAAGAAAGACCAAAATGGACGAACTTGGTCAACTTGGATGATTCTTGGACCAAATCTCTCTTCGTTGGTCTCAAACTTCTCCACATGGTTTATTGTGCCATGTTACATCAATCTATGCTTGACATTTGGCTTCGGTCAACTTTGAAGCTAGTCGAAACGAAGAAAGACCAAAATGGACGAACTTGGTCAACTTGGATGATTCTTAGACCAAATCTCTCTTCGTTGGTCTCAAACTTCTCCACATGGTTTATTGTGCCATATTACATCAATCTATGCTTGACATTTGGCTTCGGTCAACTTTGAAGCTAGTCGAAACGAAGAAAGACCAAAATGGACGAACTTGGTCAACTTGGATGATTCTTAGACAAAATCTCTCTTCGTTGGTCTCAAACTTCTCCAATGGTTTATTGTGCCATATTACATCAATCTATGCTTGACATTTGGCTTCGGTCAACTTTGAAGCTAGTCGAAACGAAGAAAGACCAAAATGGACGAACTTGGTCAACTTGGATGATTCGTGGACCAAATCTCTCTTCGTTGGTCTCAAACTTCTCCACATGGTTTATTGTGCCATATTACATCAATCTATGCTTGACATTTGGCTTCGGTCAACTTTGAAGCTAGTCGAAACGAAGAAAGACCAAAATGGACGAACTTGGTCAACTTGGATGATTCTTGGACCAAATCTCTCTTCGTTGGTCTCAAACTTCTCAAATGGTTTATTGTGTCATATTACATCAATCTATGCTTGACATTTGGCTTCGGTCAACTTTGAAGCTAGTCGAAACGAAGAAAGACCAAAATGGACGAACTTGGTCAACTTGGATGATTCTTAGACCAAATCTCTCTTCGTTGGTCTCAAACTTCTCCACATGGTTTATTGTGCCATATTACATCAATCTATGCTTGACATTTGGCTTCGGTCAACTTTGAAGCTAGTCGAAACGAAGAAAGACCAAAATGGACGAACTTGGTCAACTTGGATGATTCTTGGACAAAATCTCTCTTCGTTGGTCTCAAACTTCTCCAAATGGTTTATTGTGCCATATTACATCAATCTATGCTTGACATTTGGCTTCGGTCAACTTTGAAGCTAGTCGAAACGAAGAAAGACCAAAATGGACGAACTTGGTCAACTTGGATGATTCTTAGACCAAATCTCTCTTCGTTGGTCTCAAACTTCTCCACATGGTTTATTGTGCCATATTACATCAATCTATGCTTGACATTTGGCTTCGGTCAACTTTGAAGCTAGTCGAAACGAAGAAAGACCAAAATGGACGAACTTGGTCAACTTGGATGATTCTTGGACAAAATCTCTCTTCGTTGGTCTCAAACTTCTCCAAATGGTTTATTGTGCCATATTACATCAATCTATGCTTGACATTTGGCTTCGGTCAACTTTGAAGCTAGTCGAAACGAAGAAAGACCAAAATGGACGAACTTGGTCAACTTGGATGATTCTTGGACCAAATCTCTCTTCGTTGGTCTCAAAATTCTCCAAATGGTTTATTGTGCCATATTACATCAATCTATGCTTGACATTTGGCTTCGGTCAACTTTGAAGCTAGTCGAAACGAAGAAAGACCAAAATGGACGAACTTGGTCAACTTGGATGATTCTTGGACCAAATCTCTCTTCGTTGGTCTCAAACTTCTCCAAATGGTTTATTGTGTCATATTACATCAATCTATGCTTGACATTTGGCTTCGGTCAACTTTGAAGCTAGTCGAAACGAAGAAAGACCAAAATGGACGAACTTGGTCAACTTGGATGATTCTTGGACCAAATCTCTCTTCGTTGGTCTCAAACTTCTCCACATGGTTTATTGTGCCATATTACATCAATCTATGCTTGACATTTGGCTTCGGTCAACTTTGAAGCTAGTCGAAACGAAGAAAGACCAAAATGGACGAACTTGGTCAACTTGGATGATTCTTGGACCAAATCTCTCTTCGTTGGTCTCAAACTTCTCCACATGGTTTATTGTGCCATATTACATCAATCTATGCTTGACATTTGGCTTCGGTCAACTTTGAAGCTAGTCGAAACGAAGAAAGACCAAAATGGACGAACTTGGTCAACTTGGATGATTCTTAGACAAAATCTCTCTTCGTTGGTCTCAAACTTCTCCAAATGGTTTATTGTGCCATATTACATCAATCTATGCTTGACATTTGGCTTCGGTCAACTTTGAAGCTAGTCGAAACGAAGAAAGACCAAAATGGACGAACTTGGTCAACTTGGATGATTCTTGGACCAAATCTCTCTTCGTTGGTCTCAAACTTCTCCACATGGTTTATTGTGCCATATTACATCAATCTATGCTTGACATTTGGCTTCGGTCAACTTTGAAGCTAGTCGAAACGAAGAAAGACCAAAATGGACGAACTTGGTCAACTTGGATGATTCTTGGACCAAATCTCTCTTCGTTGGTCTCAAACTTCTCCAAATGGTTTATTGTGTCATATTACATCAATCTATGCTTGACATTTGGCTTCGGTCAACTTTGAAGCTAGTCGAAACGAAGAAAGACCAAAATGGACGAACTTGGTCAACTTGGATGATTCTTGGACCAAATCTCTCTTCGTTGGTCTCAAACTTCTCCAAATGGTTTATTGTGTCATATTACATCAATCTATGCTTGACATTTGGCTTCGGTCAACTTTGAAGCTAGTCGAAACGAAGAAAGACCAAAATGGACGAACTTGGTCAACTTGGATGATTCTTGGACCAAATCTCTCTTCGTTGGTCTCAAACTTCTCCAAATGGTTTATTGTGCCATATTACATCAATCTATGCTTGACATTTGGCTTCGGTCAACTTTGAAGCTAGTCGAAACGAAGAAAGACCAAAATGGACGAACTTGGTCAACTTGGATGATTCTTGGACCAAATCTCTCTTCGTTGGTCTCAAACTTCTCCAAATGGTTTATTGTGTCATATTACATCAATCTATGCTTGACATTTGGCTTCGGTCAACTTTGAAGCTAGTCGAAACGAAGAAAGACCAAAATGGACGAACTTGGTCAACTTGGATGATTCTTGGACCAAATCTCTCTTCGTTGGTCTCAAACTTCTCCACATGGTTTATTGTGCCATATTACATCAATCTATGCTTGACATTTGGCTTCGGTCAACTTTGAAGCTAGTCGAAACGAAGAAAGACCAAAATGGACGAACTTGGTCAACTTGGATGATTCTTGGACCAAATCTCTCTTCGTTGGTCTCAAACTTCTCCACATGGTTTATTGTGCCATATTACATCAATCTATGCTTGACATTTGGCTTCGGTCAACTTTGAAGCTAGTCGAAACGAAGAAAGACCAAAATGGACGAACTTGGTCAACTTGGATGATTCTTGGACAAAATCTCTCTTCGTTGGTCTCAAACTTCTCCAAATGGTTTATTGTGCCATATTACATCAATCTATGCTTGACATTTGGCTTCGGTCAACTTTGAAGCTAGTCGAAACGAAGAAAGACCAAAATGGACGAACTTGGTCAACTTGGATGATTCTTGGACCAAATCTCTCTTCGTTGGTCTCAAACTTCTCCACATGGTTTATTGTGCCATGTTACATCAATCTATGCTTGACATTTGGCTTCGGTCAACTTTGAAGCTAGTCGAAACGAAGAAAGACCAAAATGGACGAACTTGGTCAACTTGGATGATTCTTGGACCAAATCTCTCTTCGTTGGTCTCAAACTTCTCCAAATGGTTTATTGTGTCATATTACATCAATCTATGCTTGACATTTGGCTTCGGTCAACTTTGAAGCTAGTCGAAACGAAGAAAGACCAAAATGGACGAACTTGGTCAACTTGGATGATTCTTGGACCAAATCTCTCTTCGTTGGTCTCAAACTTCTCCAAATGGTTTATTGTGTCATATTACATCAATCTATGCTTGACATTTGGCTTCGGTCAACTTTGAAGCTAGTCGAAACGAAGAAAGACCAAAATGGACGAACTTGGTCAACTTGGATGATTCTTGGACCAAATCTCTCTTCGTTGGTCTCAAACTTCTCCACATGGTTTATTGTGCCATATTACATCAATCTATGCTTGACATTTGGCTTCGGTCAACTTTGAAGCTAGTCGAAACGAAGAAAGACCAAAATGGACGAACTTGGTCAACTTGGATGATTCTTGGACAAAATCTCTCTTCGTTGGTCTCAAACTTCTCCAAATGGTTTATTGTGTCATATTACATCAATCTATGCTTGACATTTGGCTTCGGTCAACTTTGAAGCTAGTCGAAACGAAGAAAGACCAAAATGGACGAACTTGGTCAACTTGGATGATTCTTGGACAAAATCTCTCTTCGTTGGTCTCAAACTTCTCCAAATGGTTTATTGTGTCATATTACATCAATCTATGCTTGACATTTGGCTTCGGTCAACTTTGAAGCTAGTCGAAACGAAGAAAGACCAAAATGGACGAACTTGGTCAACTTGGATGATTCTTGGACCAAATCTCTCTTCGTTGGTCTCAAACTTCTCCAAATGGTTTATTGTGTCATATTACATCAATCTATGCTTGACATTTGGCTTCGGTCAACTTTGAAGCTAGTCGAAACGAAGAAAGACCAAAATGGACGAACTTGGTCAACTTGGATGATTCTTGGACCAAATCTCTCTTCGTTGGTCTCAAACTTCTCCACATGGTTTATTGTGCCATATTACATCAATCTATGCTTGACATTTGGCTTCGGTCAACTTTGAAGCTAGTCGAAACGAAGAAAGACCAAAATGGACGAACTTGGTCAACTTGGATGATTCTTGGACCAAATCTCTCTTCGTTGGTCTCAAACTTCTCCAAATGGTTTATTGTGCCATATTACATCAATCTATGCTTGACATTTGGCTTCGGTCAACTTTGAAGCTAGTCGAAACGAAGAAAGACCAAAATGGACGAACTTGGTCAACTTGGATGATTCTTGGACCAAATCTCTCTTCGTTGGTCTCAAACTTCTCCAAATGGTTTATTGTGTCATATTACATCAATCTATGCTTGACATTTGGCTTCGGTCAACTTTGAAGCTAGTCGAAACGAAGAAAGACCAAAATGGACGAACTTGGTCAACTTGGATGATTCTTGGACCAAATCTCTCTTCGTTGGTCTCAAACTTCTCCAAATGGTTTATTGTGTCATATTACATCAATCTATGCTTGACATTTGGCTTCGGTCAACTTTGAAGCTAGTCGAAACGAAGAAAGACCAAAATGGACGAACTTGGTCAACTTGGATGATTCTTGGACCAAATCTCTCTTCGTTGGTCTCAAACTTCTCCACATGGTTTATTGTGCCATATTACATCAATCTATGCTTGACATTTGGCTTCGGTCAACTTTGAAGCTAGTCGAAACGAAGAAAGACCAAAATGGACGAACTTGGTCAACTTGGATGATTCTTGGACCAAATCTCTCTTCGTTGGTCTCAAACTTCTCCACATGGTTTATTGTGCCATATTACATCAATCTATGCTTGACATTTGGCTTCGGTCAACTTTGAAGCTAGTCGAAACGAAGAAAGACCAAAATGGACGAACTTGGTCAACTTGGATGATTCTTGGACCAAATCTCTCTTCGTTGGTCTCAAACTTCTCCAATGGTTTATTGTGTCATATTACATCAATCTATGCTTGACATTTGGCTTCGGTCAACTTTGAAGCTAGTCGAAACGAAGAAAGACCAAAATGGACGAACTTGGTCAACTTGGATGATTCTTGGACCAAATCTCTCTTCGTTGGTCTCAAACTTCTCCACATGGTTTATTGTGTCATATTACATCAATCTATGCTTGACATTTGGCTTCGGTCAACTTTGAAGCTAGTCGAAACGAAGAAAGACCAAAATGGACGAACTTGGTCAACTTGGATGATTCTTGGACCAAATCTCTCTTCGTTGGTCTCAAACTTCTCAAATGGTTTATTGTGTCATATTACATCAATCTATGCTTGACATTTGGCTTCGGTCAACTTTGAAGCTAGTCGAAACGAAGAAAGACCAAAATGGACGAACTTGGTCAACTTGGATGATTCTTGGACCAAATCTCTCTTCGTTGGTCTCAAACTTCTCCACATGGTTTATTGTGCCATATTACATCAATCTATGCTTGACATTTGGCTTCGGTCAACTTTGAAGCTAGTCGAAACGAAGAAAGACCAAAATGGACGAACTTGGTCAACTTGGATGATTCTTGGACCAAATCTCTCTTCGTTGGTCTCAAACTTCTCCAATGGTTTATTGTGCCATATTACATCAATCTATGCTTGACATTTGGCTTCGGTCAACTTTGAAGCTAGTCGAAACGAAGAAAGACCAAAATGGACGAACTTGGTCAACTTGGATGATTCTTGGACAAAATCTCTCTTCGTTGGTCTCAAACTTCTCCAAATGGTTTATTGTGTCATATTACATCAATCTATGCTTGACATTTGGCTTCGGTCAACTTTGAAGCTAGTCGAAACGAAGAAAGACCAAAATGGACGAACTTGGTCAACTTGGATGATTCTTGGACCAAATCTCTCTTCGTTGGTCTCAAACTTCTCCAAATGGTTTATTGTGCCATATTACATCAATCTATGCTTGACATTTGGCTTCGGTCAACTTTGAAGCTAGTCGAAACGAAGAAAGACCAAAATGGACGAACTTGGTCAACTTGGATGATTCTTGGACCAAATCTCTCTTCGTTGGTCTCAAACTTCTCCACATGGTTTATTGTGTCATATTACATCAATCTATGCTTGACATTTGGCTTCGGTCAACTTTGAAGCTAGTCGAAACGAAGAAAGACCAAAATGGACGAACTTGGTCAACTTGGATGATTCTTGGACCAAATCTCTCTTCGTTGGTCTCAAACTTCTCCAAATGGTTTATTGTGTCATATTACATCAATCTATGCTTGACATTTGGCTTCGGTCAACTTTGAAGCTAGTCGAAACGAAGAAAGACCAAAATGGACGAACTTGGTCAACTTGGATGATTCTTGGACCAAATCTCTCTTCGTTGGTCTCAAACTTCTCCAAATGGTTTATTGTGCCATATTACATCAATCTATGCTTGACATTTGGCTTCGGTCAACTTTGAAGCTAGTCGAAACGAAGAAAGACCAAAATGGACGAACTTGGTCAACTTGGATGATTCTTGGACCAAATCTCTCTTCGTTGGTCTCAAACTTCTCCAAATGGTTTATTGTGTCATATTACATCAATCTATGCTTGACATTTGGCTTCGGTCAACTTTGAAGCTAGTCGAAACGAAGAAAGACCAAAATGGACGAACTTGGTCAACTTGGATGATTCTTGGACCAAATCTCTCTTCGTTGGTCTCAAACTTCTCCACATGGTTTATTGTGTCATATTACATCAATCTATGCTTGACATTTGGCTTCGGTCAACTTTGAAGCTAGTCGAAACGAAGAAAGACCAAAATGGACGAACTTGGTCAACTTGGATGATTCTTGGACCAAATCTCTCTTCGTTGGTCTCAAACTTCTCCACATGGTTTATTGTGTCATATTACATCAATCTATGCTTGACATTTGGCTTCGGTCAACTTTGAAGCTAGTCGAAACGAAGAAAGACCAAAATGGACGAACTTGGTCAACTTGGATGATTCTTGGACCAAATCTCTCTTCGTTGGTCTCAAACTTCTCCACATGGTTTATTGTGCCATATTACATCAATCTATGCTTGACATTTGGCTTCGGTCAACTTTGAAGCTAGTCGAAACGAAGAAAGACCAAAATGGACGAACTTGGTCAACTTGGATGATTCTTGGACCAAATCTCTCTTCGTTGGTCTCAAACTTCTCCACATGGTTTATTGTGTCATATTACATCAATCTATGCTTGACATTTGGCTTCGGTCAACTTTGAAGCTAGTCGAAACGAAGAAAGACCAAAATGGACGAACTTGGTCAACTTGGATGATTCTTGGACCAAATCTCTCTTCGTTGGTCTCAAACTTCTCCAATGGTTTATTGTGTCATATTACATCAATCTATGCTTGACATTTGGCTTCGGTCAACTTTGAAGCTAGTCGAAACGAAGAAAGACCAAAATGGACGAACTTGGTCAACTTGGATGATTCTTGGACCAAATCTCTCTTCGTTGGTCTCAAACTTCTCCACATGGTTTATTGTGTCATATTACATCAATCTATGCTTGACATTTGGCTTCGGTCAACTTTGAAGCTAGTCGAAACGAAGAAAGACCAAAATGGACGAACTTGGTCAACTTGGATGATTCTTGGACCAAATCTCTCTTCGTTGGTCTCAAACTTCTCCAAATGGTTTATTGTGTCATATTACATCAATCTATGCTTGACATTTGGCTTCGGTCAACTTTGAAGCTAGTCGAAACGAAGAAAGACCAAAATGGACGAACTTGGTCAACTTGGATGATTCTTGGACCAAATCTCTCTTCGTTGGTCTCAAACTTCTCCACATGGTTTATTGTGTCATATTACATCAATCTATGCTTGACATTTGGCTTCGGTCAACTTTGAAGCTAGTCGAAACGAAGAAAGACCAAAATGGACGAACTTGGTCAACTTGGATGATTCTTGGACAAAATCTCTCTTCGTTGGTCTCAAACTTCTCCAAATGGTTTATTGTGTCATATTACATCAATCTATGCTTGACATTTGGCTTCGGTCAACTTTGAAGCTAGTCGAAACGAAGAAAGACCAAAATGGACGAACTTGGTCAACTTGGATGATTCTTGGACCAAATCTCTCTTCGTTGGTCTCAAACTTCTCCACATGGTTTATTGTGTCATATTACATCAATCTATGCTTGACATTTGGCTTCGGTCAACTTTGAAGCTAGTCGAAACGAAGAAAGACCAAAATGGACGAACTTGGTCAACTTGGATGATTCTTGGACCAAATCTCTCTTCGTTGGTCTCAAACTTCTCCAAATGGTTTATTGTGTCATATTACATCAATCTATGCTTGACATTTGGCTTCGGTCAACTTTGAAGCTAGTCGAAACGAAGAAAGACCAAAATGGACGAACTTGGTCAACTTGGATGATTCTTGGACCAAATCTCTCTTCGTTGGTCTCAAACTTCTCCACATGGTTTATTGTGTCATATTACATCAATCTATGCTTGACATTTGGCTTCGGTCAACTTTGAAGCTAGTCGAAACGAAGAAAGACCAAAATGGACGAACTTGGTCAACTTGGATGATTCTTGGACCAAATCTCTCTTCGTTGGTCTCAAACTTCTCCAAATGGTTTATTGTGTCATATTACATCAATCTATGCTTGACATTTGGCTTCGGTCAACTTTGAAGCTAGTCGAAACGAAGAAAGACCAAAATGGACGAACTTGGTCAACTTGGATGATTCTTGGACCAAATCTCTCTTCGTTGGTCTCAAACTTCTCCAAATGGTTTATTGTGTCATATTACATCAATCTATGCTTGACATTTGGCTTCGGTCAACTTTGAAGCTAGTCGAAACGAAGAAAGACCAAAATGGACGAACTTGGTCAACTTGGATGATTCTTGGACCAAATCTCTCTTCGTTGGTCTCAAACTTCTCCACATGGTTTATTGTGTCATATTACATCAATCTATGCTTGACATTTGGCTTCGGTCAACTTTGAAGCTAGTCGAAACGAAGAAAGACCAAAATGGACGAACTTGGTCAACTTGGATGATTCTTGGACCAAATCTCTCTTCGTTGGTCTCAAACTTCTCCACATGGTTTATTGTGTCATATTACATCAATCTATGCTTGACATTTGGCTTCGGTCAACTTTGAAGCTAGTCGAAACGAAGAAAGACCAAAATGGACGAACTTGGTCAACTTGGATGATTCTTGGACCAAATCTCTCTTCGTTGGTCTCAAACTTCTCCACATGGTTTATTGTGTCATATTACATCAATCTATGCTTGACATTTGGCTTCGGTCAACTTTGAAGCTAGTCGAAACGAAGAAAGACCAAAATGGACGAACTTGGTCAACTTGGATGATTCTTGACCAAATCTCTCTTCGTTGGTCTCAAACTTCTCCACATGGTTTATTGTGTCATATTACATCAATCTATGCTTGACATTTGGCTTCGGTCAACTTTGAAGCTAGTCGAAACGAAGAAAGACCAAAATGGACGAACTTGGTCAACTTGGATGATTCTTGGACCAAATCTCTCTTCGTTGGTCTCAAACTTCTCCAAATGGTTTATTGTGTCATATTACATCAATCTATGCTTGACATTTGGCTTCGGTCAACTTTGAAGCTAGTCGAAACGAAGAAAGACCAAAATGGACGAACTTGGTCAACTTGGATGATTCTTGGACCAAATCTCTCTTCGTTGGTCTCAAACTTCTCCACATGGTTTATTGTGTCATATTACATCAATCTATGCTTGACATTTGGCTTCGGTCAACTTTGAAGCTAGTCGAAACGAAGAAAGACCAAAATGGACGAACTTGGTCAACTTGGATGATTCTTGGACCAAATCTCTCTTCGTTGGTCTCAAACTTCTCCACATGGTTTATTGTGCCATATTACATCAATCTATGCTTGACATTTGGCTTCGGTCAACTTTGAAGCTAGTCGAAACGAAGAAAGACCAAAATGGACGAACTTGGTCAACTTGGATGATTCTTGGACCAAATCTCTCTTCGTTGGTCTCAAACTTCTCCACATGGTTTATTGTGTCATATTACATCAATCTATGCTTGACATTTGGCTTCGGTCAACTTTGAAGCTAGTCGAAACGAAGAAAGACCAAAATGGACGAACTTGGTCAACTTGGATGATTCTTGGACCAAATCTCTCTTCGTTGGTCTCAAACTTCTCCACATGGTTTATTGTGTCATATTACATCAATCTATGCTTGACATTTGGCTTCGGTCAACTTTGAAGCTAGTCGAAACGAAGAAAGACCAAAATGGACGAACTTGGTCAACTTGGATGATTCTTGGACCAAATCTCTCTTCGTTGGTCTCAAACTTCTCCAAATGGTTTATTGTGTCATATTACATCAATCTATGCTTGACATTTGGCTTCGGTCAACTTTGAAGCTAGTCGAAACGAAGAAAGACCAAAATGGACGAACTTGGTCAACTTGGATGATTCTTGGACCAAATCTCTCTTCGTTGGTCTCAAACTTCTCCACATGGTTTATTGTGTCATATTACATCAATCTATGCTTGACATTTGGCTTCGGTCAACTTTGAAGCTAGTCGAAACGAAGAAAGACCAAAATGGACGAACTTGGTCAACTTGGATGATTCTTGGACCAAATCTCTCTTCGTTGGTCTCAAACTTCTCCAAATGGTTTATTGTGTCATATTACATCAATCTATGCTTGACATTTGGCTTCGGTCAACTTTGAAGCTAGTCGAAACGAAGAAAGACCAAAATGGACGAACTTGGTCAACTTGGATGATTCTTGGACCAAATCTCTCTTCGTTGGTCTCAAACTTCTCCACATGGTTTATTGTGTCATATTACATCAATCTATGCTTGACATTTGGCTTCGGTCAACTTTGAAGCTAGTCGAAACGAAGAAAGACCAAAATGGACGAACTTGGTCAACTTGGATGATTCTTGGACCAAATCTCTCTTCGTTGGTCTCAAACTTCTCCACATGGTTTATTGTGTCATATTACATCAATCTATGCTTGACATTTGGCTTCGGTCAACTTTGAAGCTAGTCGAAACGAAGAAAGACCAAAATGGACGAACTTGGTCAACTTGGATGATTCTTGGACCAAATCTCTCTTCGTTGGTCTCAAACTTCTCCACATGGTTTATTGTGTCATATTACATCAATCTATGCTTGACATTTGGCTTCGGTCAACTTTGAAGCTAGTCGAAACGAAGAAAGACCAAAATGGACGAACTTGGTCAACTTGGATGATTCTTGGACCAAATCTCTCTTCGTTGGTCTCAAACTTCTCCACATGGTTTATTGTGTCATATTACATCAATCTATGCTTGACATTTGGCTTCGGTCAACTTTGAAGCTAGTCGAAACGAAGAAAGACCAAAATGGACGAACTTGGTCAACTTGGATGATTCTTGGACCAAATCTCTCTTCGTTGGTCTCAAACTTCTCCACATGGTTTATTGTGTCATATTACATCAATCTATGCTTGACATTTGGCTTCGGTCAACTTTGAAGCTAGTCGAAACGAAGAAAGACCAAAATGGACGAACTTGGTCAACTTGGATGATTCTTGGACCAAATCTCTCTTCGTTGGTCTCAAACTTCTCCACATGGTTTATTGTGTCATATTACATCAATCTATGCTTGACATTTGGCTTCGGTCAACTTTGAAGCTAGTCGAAACGAAGAAAGACCAAAATGGACGAACTTGGTCAACTTGGATGATTCTTGGACCAAATCTCTCTTCGTTGGTCTCAAACTTCTCCAAATGGTTTATTGTGTCATATTACATCAATCTATGCTTGACATTTGGCTTCGGTCAACTTTGAAGCTAGTCGAAACGAAGAAAGACCAAAATGGACGAACTTGGTCAACTTGGATGATTCTTGGACCAAATCTCTCTTCGTTGGTCTCAAACTTCTCCACATGGTTTATTGTGTCATATTACATCAATCTATGCTTGACATTTGGCTTCGGTCAACTTTGAAGCTAGTCGAAACGAAGAAAGACCAAAATGGACGAACTTGGTCAACTTGGATGATTCTTGGACCAAATCTCTCTTCGTTGGTCTCAAACTTCTCCACATGGTTTATTGTGTCATATTACATCAATCTATGCTTGACATTTGGCTTCGGTCAACTTTGAAGCTAGTCGAAACGAAGAAAGACCAAAATGGACGAACTTGGTCAACTTGGATGATTCTTGGACCAAATCTCTCTTCGTTGGTCTCAAACTTCTCCAAATGGTTTATTGTGTCATATTACATCAATCTATGCTTGACATTTGGCTTCGGTCAACTTTGAAGCTAGTCGAAACGAAGAAAGACCAAAATGGACGAACTTGGTCAACTTGGATGATTCTTGGACCAAATCTCTCTTCGTTGGTCTCAAACTTCTCCACATGGTTTATTGTGTCATATTACATCAATCTATGCTTGACATTTGGCTTCGGTCAACTTTGAAGCTAGTCGAAACGAAGAAAGACCAAAATGGACGAACTTGGTCAACTTGGATGATTCTTGGACCAAATCTCTCTTCGTTGGTCTCAAACTTCTCCACATGGTTTATTGTGTCATATTACATCAATCTATGCTTGACATTTGGCTTCGGTCAACTTTGAAGCTAGTCGAAACGAAGAAAGACCAAAATGGACGAACTTGGTCAACTTGGATGATTCTTGGACCAAATCTCTCTTCGTTGGTCTCAAACTTCTCCACATGGTTTATTGTGTCATATTACATCAATCTATGCTTGACATTTGGCTTCGGTCAACTTTGAAGCTAGTCGAAACGAAGAAAGACCAAAATGGACGAACTTGGTCAACTTGGATGATTCTTGGACCAAATCTCTCTTCGTTGGTCTCAAACTTCTCCACATGGTTTATTGTGTCATATTACATCAATCTATGCTTGACATTTGGCTTCGGTCAACTTTGAAGCTAGTCGAAACGAAGAAAGACCAAAATGGACGAACTTGGTCAACTTGGATGATTCTTGGACCAAATCTCTCTTCGTTGGTCTCAAACTTCTCCAAATGGTTTATTGTGTCATATTACATCAATCTATGCTTGACATTTGGCTTCGGTCAACTTTGAAGCTAGTCGAAACGAAGAAAGACCAAAATGGACGAACTTGGTCAACTTGGATGATTCTTGGACCAAATCTCTCTTCGTTGGTCTCAAACTTCTCCACATGGTTTATTGTGTCATATTACATCAATCTATGCTTGACATTTGGCTTCGGTCAACTTTGAAGCTAGTCGAAACGAAGAAAGACCAAAATGGACGAACTTGGTCAACTTGGATGATTCTTGGACCAAATCTCTCTTCGTTGGTCTCAAACTTCTCCACATGGTTTATTGTGTCATATTACATCAATCTATGCTTGACATTTGGCTTCGGTCAACTTTGAAGCTAGTCGAAACGAAGAAAGACCAAAATGGACGAACTTGGTCAACTTGGATGATTCTTGGACCAAATCTCTCTTCGTTGGTCTCAAACTTCTCCACATGGTTTATTGTGTCATATTACATCAATCTATGCTTGACATTTGGCTTCGGTCAACTTTGAAGCTAGTCGAAACGAAGAAAGACCAAAATGGACGAACTTGGTCAACTTGGATGATTCTTGGACCAAATCTCTCTTCGTTGGTCTCAAACTTCTCCACATGGTTTATTGTGTCATATTACATCAATCTATGCTTGACATTTGGCTTCGGTCAACTTTGAAGCTAGTCGAAACGAAGAAAGACCAAAATGGACGAACTTGGTCAACTTGGATGATTCTTGGACCAAATCTCTCTTCGTTGGTCTCAAACTTCTCCACATGGTTTATTGTGTCATATTACATCAATCTATGCTTGACATTTGGCTTCGGTCAACTTTGAAGCTAGTCGAAACGAAGAAAGACCAAAATGGACGAACTTGGTCAACTTGGATGATTCTTGGACCAAATCTCTCTTCGTTGGTCTCAAACTTCTCCACATGGTTTATTGTGTCATATTACATCAATCTATGCTTGACATTTGGCTTCGGTCAACTTTGAAGCTAGTCGAAACGAAGAAAGACCAAAATGGACGAACTTGGTCAACTTGGATGATTCTTGGACCAAATCTCTCTTCGTTGGTCTCAAACTTCTCCACATGGTTTATTGTGTCATATTACATCAATCTATGCTTGACATTTGGCTTCGGTCAACTTTGAAGCTAGTCGAAACGAAGAAAGACCAAAATGGACGAACTTGGTCAACTTGGATGATTCTTGGACCAAATCTCTCTTCGTTGGTCTCAAACTTCTCCACATGGTTTATTGTGTCATATTACATCAATCTATGCTTGACATTTGGCTTCGGTCAACTTTGAAGCTAGTCGAAACGAAGAAAGACCAAAATGGACGAACTTGGTCAACTTGGATGATTCTTGGACCAAATCTCTCTTCGTTGGTCTCAAACTTCTCCACATGGTTTATTGTGTCATATTACATCAATCTATGCTTGACATTTGGCTTCGGTCAACTTTGAAGCTAGTCGAAACGAAGAAAGACCAAAATGGACGAACTTGGTCAACTTGGATGATTCTTGGACCAAATCTCTCTTCGTTGGTCTCAAACTTCTCCACATGGTTTATTGTGTCATATTACATCAATCTATGCTTGACATTTGGCTTCGGTCAACTTTGAAGCTAGTCGAAACGAAGAAAGACCAAAATGGACGAACTTGGTCAACTTGGATGATTCTTGGACCAAATCTCTCTTCGTTGGTCTCAAACTTCTCCACATGGTTTATTGTGTCATATTACATCAATCTATGCTTGACATTTGGCTTCGGTCAACTTTGAAGCTAGTCGAAACGAAGAAAGACCAAAATGGACGAACTTGGTCAACTTGGATGATTCTTGGACCAAATCTCTCTTCGTTGGTCTCAAACTTCTCCACATGGTTTATTGTGTCATATTACATCAATCTATGCTTGACATTTGGCTTCGGTCAACTTTGAAGCTAGTCGAAACGAAGAAAGACCAAAATGGACGAACTTGGTCAACTTGGATGATTCTTGGACCAAATCTCTCTTCGTTGGTCTCAAACTTCTCCACATGGTTTATTGTGTCATATTACATCAATCTATGCTTGACATTTGGCTTCGGTCAACTTTGAAGCTAGTCGAAACGAAGAAAGACCAAAATGGACGAACTTGGTCAACTTGGATGATTCTTGGACCAAATCTCTCTTCGTTGGTCTCAAACTTCTCCACATGGTTTATTGTGTCATATTACATCAATCTATGCTTGACATTTGGCTTCGGTCAACTTTGAAGCTAGTCGAAACGAAGAAAGACCAAAATGGACGAACTTGGTCAACTTGGATGATTCTTGGACCAAATCTCTCTTCGTTGGTCTCAAACTTCTCCACATGGTTTATTGTGTCATATTACATCAATCTATGCTTGACATTTGGCTTCGGTCAACTTTGAAGCTAGTCGAAACGAAGAAAGACCAAAATGGACGAACTTGGTCAACTTGGATGATTCTTGGACCAAATCTCTCTTCGTTGGTCTCAAACTTCTCCACATGGTTTATTGTGTCATATTACATCAATCTATGCTTGACATTTGGCTTCGGTCAACTTTGAAGCTAGTCGAAACGAAGAAAGACCAAAATGGACGAACTTGGTCAACTTGGATGATTCTTGGACCAAATCTCTCTTCGTTGGTCTCAAACTTCTCCACATGGTTTATTGTGTCATATTACATCAATCTATGCTTGACATTTGGCTTCGGTCAACTTTGAAGCTAGTCGAAACGAAGAAAGACCAAAATGGACGAACTTGGTCAACTTGGATGATTCTTGGACCAAATCTCTCTTCGTTGGTCTCAAACTTCTCCACATGGTTTATTGTGTCATATTACATCAATCTATGCTTGACATTTGGCTTCGGTCAACTTTGAAGCTAGTCGAAACGAAGAAAGACCAAAATGGACGAACTTGGTCAACTTGGATGATTCTTGGACCAAATCTCTCTTCGTTGGTCTCAAACTTCTCCACATGGTTTATTGTGTCATATTACATCAATCTATGCTTGACATTTGGCTTCGGTCAACTTTGAAGCTAGTCGAAACGAAGAAAGACCAAAATGGACGAACTTGGTCAACTTGGATGATTCTTGGACCAAATCTCTCTTCGTTGGTCTCAAACTTCTCCACATGGTTTATTGTGTCATATTACATCAATCTATGCTTGACATTTGGCTTCGGTCAACTTTGAAGCTAGTCGAAACGAAGAAAGACCAAAATGGACGAACTTGGTCAACTTGGATGATTCTTGGACCAAATCTCTCTTCGTTGGTCTCAAACTTCTCCACATGGTTTATTGTGTCATATTACATCAATCTATGCTTGACATTTGGCTTCGGTCAACTTTGAAGCTAGTCGAAACGAAGAAAGACCAAAATGGACGAACTTGGTCAACTTGGATGATTCTTGGACCAAATCTCTCTTCGTTGGTCTCAAACTTCTCCACATGGTTTATTGTGTCATATTACATCAATCTATGCTTGACATTTGGCTTCGGTCAACTTTGAAGCTAGTCGAAACGAAGAAAGACCAAAATGGACGAACTTGGTCAACTTGGATGATTCTTGGACCAAATCTCTCTTCGTTGGTCTCAAACTTCTCCACATGGTTTATTGTGTCATATTACATCAATCTATGCTTGACATTTGGCTTCGGTCAACTTTGAAGCTAGTCGAAACGAAGAAAGACCAAAATGGACGAACTTGGTCAACTTGGATGATTCTTGGACCAAATCTCTCTTCGTTGGTCTCAAACTTCTCCACATGGTTTATTGTGTCATATTACATCAATCTATGCTTGACATTTGGCTTCGGTCAACTTTGAAGCTAGTCGAAACGAAGAAAGACCAAAATGGACGAACTTGGTCAACTTGGATGATTCTTGGACCAAATCTCTCTTCGTTGGTCTCAAACTTCTCCACATGGTTTATTGTGTCATATTACATCAATCTATGCTTGACATTTGGCTTCGGTCAACTTTGAAGCTAGTCGAAACGAAGAAAGACCAAAATGGACGAACTTGGTCAACTTGGATGATTCTTGGACCAAATCTCTCTTCGTTGGTCTCAAACTTCTCCACATGGTTTATTGTGTCATATTACATCAATCTATGCTTGACATTTGGCTTCGGTCAACTTTGAAACTTGTCAAAACGAAGAAAGACCAAATCTCTCTTTGTTGGTCTCAAACTTCTCCACATGGTTTATTGTGTCATATTACATCAATCTATGCTTGACATTTGGCTTCGGTCAACTTTGAAGCTAGTCGAAACGAAGAAAGACCAAAATGGACGAACTTGGTCAACTTGGATGATTCTTGGACCAAATCTCTCTTCGTTGGTCTCAAACTTCTCCACATGGTTTATTGTGTCATATTACATCAATCTATGCTTGACATTTGGCTTCGGTCAACTTTGAAGCTAGTCGAAACGAAGAAAGACCAAAATGGACGAACTTGGTCAACTTGGATGATTCTTGGACCAAATCTCTCTTCGTTGGTCTCAAACTTCTCCACATGGTTTATTGTGTCATATTACATCAATCTATGCTTGACATTTGGCTTCGGTCAACTTTGAAGCTAGTCGAAACGAAGAAAGACCAAAATGGACGAACTTGGTCAACTTGGATGATTCTTGGACCAAATCTCTCTTCGTTGGTCTCAAACTTCTCCACATGGTTTATTGTGTCATATTACATCAATCTATGCTTGACATTTGGCTTCGGTCAACTTTGAAGCTAGTCGAAACGAAGAAAGACCAAAATGGACGAACTTGGTCAAATTGGATGATTCTTGGACCAAATCTCTCTTCGTTGGTCTCAAACTTCTCCACATGGTTTATTGTGTCATATTACATCAATCTATGCTTGACATTTGGCTTCGGTCAACTTTGAAGCTAGTCGAAACGAAGAAAGACCAAAATGGACGAACTTGGTCAACTTGGATGATTCTTGGACCAAATCTCTCTTCGTTGGTCTCAAACTTCTCCAAATGGTTTATTGTGTCATATTACATCAATCTATGCTTGACATTTGGCTTCGGTCAACTTTGAAGCTAGTCGAAACGAAGAAAGACCAAAATGGACGAACTTGGTCAACTTGGATGATTCTTGGACCAAATCTCTCTTCGTTGGTCTCAAACTTCTCCAATGGTTTATTGTGTCATATTACATCAATCTATGCTTGACATTTGGCTTCGGTCAACTTTGAAGCTAGTCGAAACGAAGAAAGACCAAAATGGACGAACTTGGTCAACTTGGATGATTCTTGACCAAATCTCTCTTCGTTGGTCTCAAACTTCTCCACATGGTTTATTGTGTCATATTACATCAATCTATGCTTGACATTTGGCTTCGGTCAACTTTGAAGCTAGTCGAAACGAAGAAAGACCAAAATGGACGAACTTGGTCAACTTGGATGATTCTTGGACCAAATCTCTCTTCGTTGGTCTCAAACTTCTCCACATGGTTTATTGTGTCATATTACATCAATCTATGCTTGACATTTGGCTTCGGTCAACTTTGAAGCTAGTCGAAACGAAGAAAGACCAAAATGGACGAACTTGGTCAACTTGGATGATTCTTGGACCAAATCTCTCTTCGTTGGTCTCAAACTTCTCCAAATGGTTTATTGTGTCATATTACATCAATCTATGCTTGACATTTGGCTTCGGTCAACTTTGAAGCTAGTCGAAACGAAGAAAGACCAAAATGGACGAACTTGGTCAACTTGGATGATTCTTGGACCAAATCTCTCTTCGTTGGTCTCAAACTTCTCCACATGGTTTATTGTGTCATATTACATCAATCTATGCTTGACATTTGGCTTCGGTCAACTTTGAAGCTAGTCGAAACGAAGAAAGACCAAAATGGACGAACTTGGTCAACTTGGATGATTCTTGGACCAAATCTCTCTTCGTTGGTCTCAAACTTCTCCACATGGTTTATTGTGTCATATTACATCAATCTATGCTTGACATTTGGCTTCGGTCAACTTTGAAGCTAGTCGAAACGAAGAAAGACCAAAATGGACGAACTTGGTCAACTTGGATGATTCTTGGACCAAATCTCTCTTCGTTGGTCTCAAACTTCTCCAAATGGTTTATTGTGTCATATTACATCAATCTATGCTTGACATTTGGCTTCGGTCAACTTTGAAGCTAGTCGAAACGAAGAAAGACCAAAATGGACGAACTTGGTCAACTTGGATGATTCTTGGACCAAATCTCTCTTCGTTGGTCTCAAACTTCTCCACATGGTTTATTGTGTCATATTACATCAATCTATGCTTGACATTTGGCTTCGGTCAACTTTGAAGCTAGTCGAAACGAAGAAAGACCAAAATGGACGAACTTGGTTAACTTGGATGATTCTTGGACCAAATCTCTCTTCGTTGGTCTCAAACTTCTCCAAATGGTTTATTGTGTCATATTACATCAATCTATGCTTGACATTTGGCTTCGGTCAACTTTGAAGCTAGTCGAAACGAAGAAAGACCAAAATGGACGAACTTGGTCAACTTGGATGATTCTTGGACCAAATCTCTCTTCGTTGGTCTCAAACTTCTCCACATGGTTTATTGTGTCATATTACATCAATCTATGCTTGACATTTGGCTTCGGTCAACTTTGAAGCTAGTCGAAACGAAGAAAGACCAAAATGGACGAACTTGGTCAACTTGGATGATTCTTGGACCAAATCTCTCTTCGTTGGTCTCAAACTTCTCCACATGGTTTATTGTGTCATATTACATCAATCTATGCTTGACATTTGGCTTCGGTCAACTTTGAAGCTAGTCGAAACGAAGAAAGACCAAAATGGACGAACTTGGTCAACTTGGATGATTCTTGGACCAAATCTCTCTTCGTTGGTCTCAAACTTCTCCACATGGTTTATTGTGTCATATTACATCAATCTATGCTTGACATTTGGCTTCGGTCAACTTTGAAGCTAGTCGAAACGAAGAAAGACCAAAATGGACGAACTTGGTCAACTTGGATGATTCTTGGACCAAATCTCTCTTCGTTGGTCTCAAACTTCTCCAAATGGTTTATTGTGTCATATTACATCAATCTATGCTTGACATTTGGCTTCGGTCAACTTTGAAGCTAGTCGAAACGAAGAAAGACCAAAATGGACGAACTTGGTCAACTTGGATGATTCTTGGACCAAATCTCTCTTCGTTGGTCTCAAACTTCTCCAAATGGTTTATTGTGTCATATTACATCAATCTATGCTTGACATTTGGCTTCGGTCAACTTTGAAGCTAGTCGAAACGAAGAAAGACCAAAATGGACGAACTTGGTCAACTTGGATGATTCTTGGACCAAATCTCTCTTCGTTGGTCTCAAACTTCTCCACATGGTTTATTGTGTCATATTACATCAATCTATGCTTGACATTTGGCTTCGGTCAACTTTGAAGCTAGTCGAAACGAAGAAAGACCAAAATGGACGAACTTGGTCAACTTGGATGATTCTTGGACCAAATCTCTCTTCGTTGGTCTCAAACTTCTCCACATGGTTTATTGTGTCATATTACATCAATCTATGCTTGACATTTGGCTTCGGTCAACTTTGAAGCTAGTCGAAACGAAGAAAGACCAAAATGGACGAACTTGGTCAACTTGGATGATTCTTGACCAAATCTCTCTTCGTTGGTCTCAAACTTCTCCAAATGGTTTATTGTGTCATATTACATCAATCTATGCTTGACATTTGGCTTCGGTCAACTTTGAAGCTAGTCGAAACGAAGAAAGACCAAAATGGACGAACTTGGTCAACTTGGATGATTCTTGGACCAAATCTCTCTTCGTTGGTCTCAAACTTCTCCACATGGTTTATTGTGTCATATTACATCAATCTATGCTTGACATTTGGCTTCGGTCAACTTTGAAGCTAGTCGAAACGAAGAAAGACCAAAATGGACGAACTTGGTCAACTTGGATGATTCTTGGACCAAATCTCTCTTCGTTGGTCTCAAACTTCTCCAAATGGTTTATTGTGTCATATTACATCAATCTATGCTTGACATTTGGCTTCGGTCAACTTTGAAGCTAGTCGAAACGAAGAAAGACCAAAATGGACGAACTTGGTCAACTTGGATGATTCTTGGACCAAATCTCTCTTCGTTGGTCTCAAACTTCTCCAAATGGTTTATTGTGTCATATTACATCAATCTATGCTTGACATTTGGCTTCGGTCAACTTTGAAGCTAGTCGAAACGAAGAAAGACCAAAATGGACGAACTTGGTCAACTTGGATGATTCTTGGACCAAATCTCTCTTCGTTGGTCTCAAACTTCTCCACATGGTTTATTGTGTCATATTACATCAATCTATGCTTGACATTTGGCTTCGGTCAACTTTGAAGCTAGTCGAAACGAAGAAAGACCAAAATGGACGAACTTGGTCAACTTGGATGATTCTTGGACCAAATCTCTCTTCGTTGGTCTCAAACTTCTCCAAATGGTTTATTGTGTCATATTACATCAATCTATGCTTGACATTTGGCTTCGGTCAACTTTGAAGCTAGTCGAAACGAAGAAAGACCAAAATGGACGAACTTGGTTAACTTGGATGATTCTTGGACCAAATCTCTCTTCGTTGGTCTCAAACTTCTCCAAATGGTTTATTGTGTCATATTACATCAATCTATGCTTGACATTTGGCTTCGGTCAACTTTGAAGCTAGTCGAAACGAAGAAAGACCAAAATGGACGAACTTGGTCAACTTGGATGATTCTTGGACCAAATCTCTCTTCGTTGGTCTCAAACTTCTCCAAATGGTTTATTGTGTCATATTACATCAATCTATGCTTGACATTTGGCTTCGGTCAACTTTGAAGCTAGTCGAAACGAAGAAAGACCAAAATGGACGAACTTGGTCAACTTGGATGATTCTTGGACCAAATCTCTCTTCGTTGGTCTCAAACTTCTCCAAATGGTTTATTGTGTCATATTACATCAATCTATGCTTGACATTTGGCTTCGGTCAACTTTGAAGCTAGTCGAAACGAAGAAAGACCAAAATGGACGAACTTGGTCAACTTGGATGATTCTTGGACCAAATCTCTCTTCGTTGGTCTCAAACTTCTCCAAATGGTTTATTGTGTCATATTACATCAATCTATGCTTGACATTTGGCTTCGGTCAACTTTGAAGCTAGTCGAAACGAAGAAAGACCAAAATGGACGAACTTGGTCAACTTGGATGATTCTTGGACCAAATCTCTCTTCGTTGGTCTCAAACTTCTCCAAATGGTTTATTGTGTCATATTACATCAATCTATGCTTGACATTTGGCTTCGGTCAACTTTGAAGCTAGTCGAAACGAAGAAAGACCAAAATGGACGAACTTGGTCAACTTGGATGATTCTTGGACCAAATCTCTCTTCGTTGGTCTCAAACTTCTCCAATGGTTTATTGTGTCATATTACATCAATCTATGCTTGACATTTGGCTTCGGTCAACTTTGAAGCTAGTCGAAACGAAGAAAGACCAAAATGGACGAACTTGGTCAACTTGGATGATTCTTGGACCAAATCTCTCTTCGTTGGTCTCAAACTTCTCCAAATGGTTTATTGTGTCATATTACATCAATCTATGCTTGACATTTGGCTTCGGTCAACTTTGAAGCTAGTCGAAACGAAGAAAGACCAAAATGGACGAACTTGGTCAACTTGGATGATTCTTGGACCAAATCTCTCTTCGTTGGTCTCAAACTTCTCCAAATGGTTTATTGTGTCATATTACATCAATCTATGCTTGACATTTGGCTTCGGTCAACTTTGAAGCTAGTCGAAACGAAGAAAGACCAAAATGGACGAACTTGGTCAACTTGGATGATTCTTGGACCAAATCTCTCTTCGTTGGTCTCAAACTTCTCCAAATGGTTTATTGTGTCATATTACATCAATCTATGCTTGACATTTGGCTTCGGTCAACTTTGAAGCTAGTCGAAACGAAGAAAGACCAAAATGGACGAACTTGGTCAACTTGGATGATTCTTGGACCAAATCTCTCTTCGTTGGTCTCAAACTTCTCCAAATGGTTTATTGTGTCATATTACATCAATCTATGCTTGACATTTGGCTTCGGTCAACTTTGAAGCTAGTCGAAACGAAGAAAGACCAAAATGGACGAACTTGGTCAACTTGGATGATTCTTGGACCAAATCTCTCTTCGTTGGTCTCAAACTTCTCCACATGGTTTATTGTGCCATATTACATCAATCTATGCTTGACATTTGGCTTCGGTCAACTTTGAAGCTAGTCGAAACGAAGAAAGACCAAAATGGACGAACTTGGTCAACTTGGATGATTCTTGGACCAAATCTCTCTTCGTTGGTCTCAAACTTCTCCAAATGGTTTATTGTGTCATATTACATCAATCTATGCTTGACATTTGGCTTCGGTCAACTTTGAAGCTAGTCGAAACGAAGAAAGACCAAAATGGACGAACTTGGTCAACTTGGATGATTCTTGGACCAAATCTCTCTTCGTTGGTCTCAAACTTCTCCAACATGGTTTATTGTGTCATATTACATCAATCTATGCTTGACATTTGGCTTCGGTCAACTTTGAAGCTAGTCGAAACGAAGAAAGACCAAAATGGACGAACTTGGTCAACTTGGATGATTCTTGGACCAAATCTCTCTTCGTTGGTCTCAAACTTCTCCAAATGGTTTATTGTGTCATATTACATCAATCTATGCTTGACATTTGGCTTCGGTCAACTTTGAAGCTAGTCGAAACGAAGAAAGACCAAAATGGACGAACTTGGTCAACTTGGATGATTCTTGGACCAAATCTCTCTTCGTTGGTCTCAAACTTCTCCAATGGTTTATTGTGTCATATTACATCAATCTATGCTTGACATTTGGCTTCGGTCAACTTTGAAGCTAGTCGAAACGAAGAAAGACCAAAATGGACGAACTTGGTCAACTTGGATGATTCTTGGACCAAATCTCTCTTCGTTGGTCTCAAACTTCTCCACATGGTTTATTGTGTCATATTACATCAATCTATGCTTGACATTTGGCTTCGGTCAACTTTGAAGCTAGTCGAAACGAAGAAAGACCAAAATGGACGAACTTGGTCAACTTGGATGATTCTTGGACCAAATCTCTCTTCGTTGGTCTCAAACTTCTCCAAATGGTTTATTGTGTCATATTACATCAATCTATGCTTGACATTTGGCTTCGGTCAACTTTGAAGCTAGTCGAAACGAAGAAAGACCAAAATGGACGAACTTGGTCAACTTGGATGATTCTTGGACCAAATCTCTCTTCGTTGGTCTCAAACTTCTCCAAATGGTTTATTGTGTCATATTACATCAATCTATGCTTGACATTTGGCTTCGGTCAACTTTGAAGCTAGTCGAAACGAAGAAAGACCAAAATGGACGAACTTGGTCAACTTGGATGATTCTTGGACCAAATCTCTCTTCGTTGGTCTCAAACTTCTCCAAATGGTTTATTGTGTCATATTACATCAATCTATGCTTGACATTTGGCTTCGGTCAACTTTGAAGCTAGTCGAAACGAAGAAAGACCAAAATGGACGAACTTGGTCAACTTGGATGATTCTTGGACCAAATCTCTCTTCGTTGGTCTCAAACTTCTCCACATGGTTTATTGTGTCATATTACATCAATCTATGCTTGACATTTGGCTTCGGTCAACTTTGAAGCTAGTCGAAACGAAGAAAGACCAAAATGGACGAACTTGGTCAACTTGGATGATTCTTGGACCAAATCTCTCTTCGTTGGTCTCAAACTTCTCCAAATGGTTTATTGTGTCATATTACATCAATCTATGCTTGACATTTGGCTTCGGTCAACTTTGAAGCTAGTCGAAACGAAGAAAGACCAAAATGGACGAACTTGGTCAACTTGGATGATTCTTGGACCAAATCTCTCTTCGTTGGTCTCAAACTTCTCCAAATGGTTTATTGTGTCATATTACATCAATCTATGCTTGACATTTGGCTTCGGTCAACTTTGAAGCTAGTCGAAACGAAGAAAGACCAAAATGGACGAACTTGGTCAACTTGGATGATTCTTGGACCAAATCTCTCTTCGTTGGTCTCAAACTTCTCCACATGGTTTATTGTGCCATATTACATCAATCTATGCTTGACATTTGGCTTCGGTCAACTTTGAAGCTAGTCGAAACGAAGAAAGACCAAAATGGACGAACTTGGTCAACTTGGATGATTCTTGGACCAAATCTCTCTTCGTTGGTCTCAAACTTCTCCAAATGGTTTATTGTGTCATATTACATCAATCTATGCTTGACATTTGGCTTCGGTCAACTTTGAAGCTAGTCGAAACGAAGAAAGACCAAAATGGACGAACTTGGTCAACTTGGATGATTCTTGGACCAAATCTCTCTTCGTTGGTCTCAAACTTCTCCACATGGTTTATTGTGTCATATTACATCAATCTATGCTTGACATTTGGCTTCGGTCAACTTTGAAGCTAGTCGAAACGAAGAAAGACCAAAATGGACGAACTTGGTCAACTTGGATGATTCTTGGACCAAATCTCTCTTCGTTGGTCTCAAACTTCTCCAAATGGTTTATTGTGCCATATTACATCAATCTATGCTTGACATTTGGCTTCGGTCAACTTTGAAGCTAGTCGAAACGAAGAAAGACCAAAATGGACGAACTTGGTCAACTTGGATGATTCTTGGACCAAATCTCTCTTCGTTGGTCTCAAACTTCTCCAAATGGTTTATTGTGTCATATTACATCAATCTATGCTTGACATTTGGCTTCGGTCAACTTTGAAGCTAGTCGAAACGAAGAAAGACCAAAATGGACGAACTTGGTCAACTTGGATGATTCTTGGACCAAATCTCTCTTCGTTGGTCTCAAACTTCTCCAAATGGTTTATTGTGTCATATTACATCAATCTATGCTTGACATTTGGCTTCGGTCAACTTTGAAGCTAGTCGAAACGAAGAAAGACCAAAATGGACGAACTTGGTCAACTTGGATGATTCTTGGACCAAATCTCTCTTCGTTGGTCTCAAACTTCTCCAAATGGTTTATTGTGTCATATTACATCAATCTATGCTTGACATTTGGCTTCGGTCAACTTTGAAGCTAGTCGAAACGAAGAAAGACCAAAATGGACGAACTTGGTCAACTTGGATGATTCTTGGACCAAATCTCTCTTCGTTGGTCTCAAACTTCTCCAAATGGTTTATTGTGTCATATTACATCAATCTATGCTTGACATTTGGCTTCGGTCAACTTTGAAGCTAGTCGAAACGAAGAAAGACCAAAATGGACGAACTTGGTCAACTTGGATGATTCTTAGACCAAATCTCTCTTCGTTGGTCTCAAACTTCTCCAAATGGTTTATTGTGTCATATTACATCAATCTATGCTTGACATTTGGCTTCGGTCAACTTTGAAGCTAGTCGAAACGAAGAAAGACCAAAATGGACGAACTTGGTCAACTTGGATGATTCTTGGACCAAATCTCTCTTCGTTGGTCTCAAACTTCTCCAAATGGTTTATTGTGTCATATTACATCAATCTATGCTTGACATTTGGCTTCGGTCAACTTTGAAGCTAGTCGAAACGAAGAAAGACCAAAATGGACGAACTTGGTCAACTTGGATGATTCTTGGACCAAATCTCTCTTCGTTGGTCTCAAACTTCTCCAAATGGTTTATTGTGCCATATTACATCAATCTATGCTTGACATTTGGCTTCGGTCAACTTTGAAGCTAGTCGAAACGAAGAAAGACCAAAATGGACGAACTTGGTCAACTTGGATGATTCTTGGACCAAATCTCTCTTCGTTGGTCTCAAACTTCTCCAAATGGTTTATTGTGTCATATTACATCAATCTATGCTTGACATTTGGCTTCGGTCAACTTTGAAGCTAGTCGAAACGAAGAAAGACCAAAATGGACGAACTTGGTCAACTTGGATGATTCTTGGACCAAATCTCTCTTCGTTGGTCTCAAACTTCTCCAAATGGTTTATTGTGTCATATTACATCAATCTATGCTTGACATTTGGCTTCGGTCAACTTTGAAGCTAGTCGAAACGAAGAAAGACCAAAATGGACGAACTTGGTCAACTTGGATGATTCTTGGACCAAATCTCTCTTCGTTGGTCTCAAACTTCTCCAAATGGTTTATTGTGTCATATTACATCAATCTATGCTTGACATTTGGCTTCGGTCAACTTTGAAGCTAGTCGAAACGAAGAAAGACCAAAATGGACGAACTTGGTCAACTTGGATGATTCTTAGACCAAATCTCTCTTCGTTGGTCTCAAACTTCTCCACATGGTTTATTGTGTCATATTACATCAATCTATGCTTGACATTTGGCTTCGGTCAACTTTGAAGCTAGTCGAAACGAAGAAAGACCAAAATGGACGAACTTGGTCAACTTGGATGATTCTTGGACCAAATCTCTCTTCGTTGGTCTCAAACTTCTCCACATGGTTTATTGTGCCATATTACATCAATCTATGCTTGACATTTGGCTTCGGTCAACTTTGAAGCTAGTCGAAACGAAGAAAGACCAAAATGGACGAACTTGGTCAACTTGGATGATTCTTGGACCAAATCTCTCTTCGTTGGTCTCAAACTTCTCCACATGGTTTATTGTGCCATATTACATCAATCTATGCTTGACATTTGGCTTCGGTCAACTTTGAAGCTAGTCGAAACGAAGAAAGACCAAAATGGACGAACTTGGTCAACTTGGATGATTCTTGGACCAAATCTCTCTTCGTTGGTCTCAAACTTCTCCACATGGTTTATTGTGCCATATTACATCAATCTATGCTTGACATTTGGCTTCGGTCAACTTTGAAGCTAGTCGAAACGAAGAAAGACCAAAATGGACGAACTTGGTCAACTTGGATGATTCTTGGACCAAATCTCTCTTCGTTGGTCTCAAACTTCTCCAAATGGTTTATTGTGTCATATTACATCAATCTATGCTTGACATTTGGCTTCGGTCAACTTTGAAGCTAGTCGAAACGAAGAAAGACCAAAATGGACGAACTTGGTCAACTTGGATGATTCTTAGACCAAATCTCTCTTCGTTGGTCTCAAACTTCTCCACATGGTTTATTGTGCCATATTACATCAATCTATGCTTGACATTTGGCTTCGGTCAACTTTGAAGCTAGTCGAAACGAAGAAAGACCAAAATGGACGAACTTGGTCAACTTGGATGATTCTTGGACCAAATCTCTCTTCGTTGGTCTCAAACTTCTCCACATGGTTTATTGTGCCATATTACATCAATCTATGCTTGACATTTGGCTTCGGTCAACTTTGAAGCTAGTCGAAACGAAGAAAGACCAAAATGGACGAACTTGGTCAACTTGGATGATTCTTGGACCAAATCTCTCTTCGTTGGTCTCAAACTTCTCCACATGGTTTATTGTGCCATGTTACATCAATCTATGCTTGACATTTGGCTTCGGTCAACTTTGAAGCTAGTCGAAACGAAGAAAGACCAAAATGGACGAACTTGGTCAACTTGGATGATTCTTGGACCAAATCTCTCTTCGTTGGTCTCAAACTTCTCCAAATGGTTTATTGTGCCATATTACATCAATCTATGCTTGACATTTGGCTTCGGTCAACTTTGAAGCTAGTCGAAACGAAGAAAGACCAAAATGGACGAACTTGGTCAACTTGGATGATTCTTGGACCAAATCTCTCTTCGTTGGTCTCAAACTTCTCCAAATGGTTTATTGTGTCATATTACATCAATCTATGCTTGACATTTGGCTTCGGTCAACTTTGAAGCTAGTCGAAACGAAGAAAGACCAAAATGGACGAACTTGGTCAACTTGGATGATTCTTGGACAAATCTCTCTTCGTTGGTCTCAAACTTCTCCAAATGGTTTATTGTGCCATATTACATCAATCTATGCTTGACATTTGGCTTCGGTCAACTTTGAAGCTAGTCGAAACGAAGAAAGACCAAAATGGACGAACTTGGTCAACTTGGATGATTCTTGGACCAAATCTCTCTTCGTTGGTCTCAAACTTCTCCAAATGGTTTATTGTGTCATATTACATCAATCTATGCTTGACATTTGGCTTCGGTCAACTTTGAAGCTAGTCGAAACGAAGAAAGACCAAAATGGACGAACTTGGTCAACTTGGATGATTCTTAGACAAAATCTCTCTTCGTTGGTCTCAAACTTCTCCAAATGGTTTATTGTGCCATATTACATCAATCTATGCTTGACATTTGGCTTCGGTCAACTTTGAAGCTAGTCGAAACGAAGAAAGACCAAAATGGACGAACTTGGTCAACTTGGATGATTCTTGGACCAAATCTCTCTTCGTTGGTCTCAAACTTCTCCAAATGGTTTATTGTGTCATATTACATCAATCTATGCTTGACATTTGGCTTCGGTCAACTTTGAAGCTAGTCGAAACGAAGAAAGACCAAAATGGACGAACTTGGTCAACTTGGATGATTCTTGGACCAAATCTCTCTTCGTTGGTCTCAAACTTCTCCACATGGTTTATTGTGCCATATTACATCAATCTATGCTTGACATTTGGCTTCGGTCAACTTTGAAGCTAGTCGAAACGAAGAAAGACCAAAATGGACGAACTTGGTCAACTTGGATGATTCTTGGACCAAATCTCTCTTCGTTGGTCTCAAACTTCTCCAAATGGTTTATTGTGTCATATTACATCAATCTATGCTTGACATTTGGCTTCGGTCAACTTTGAAGCTAGTCGAAACGAAGAAAGACCAAAATGGACGAACTTGGTCAACTTGGATGATTCTTTGACCAAATCTCTCTTCGTTGGTCTCAAACTTCTCCAAATGGTTTATTGTGTCATATTACATCAATCTATGCTTGACATTTGGCTTCGGTCAACTTTGAAGCTAGTCGAAACGAAGAAAGACCAAAATGGACGAACTTGGTCAACTTGGATGATTCTTAGACCAAATCTCTCTTCGTTGGTCTCAAACTTCTCCACATGGTTTATTGTGTCATATTACATCAATCTATGCTTGACATTTGGCTTCGGTCAACTTTGAAGCTAGTCGAAACGAAGAAAGACCAAAATGGACGAACTTGGTCAACTTGGATGATTCTTGGACCAAATCTCTCTTCGTTGGTCTCAAACTTCTCCACATGGTTTATTGTGCCATATTACATCAATCTATGCTTGACATTTGGCTTCGGTCAACTTTGAAGCTAGTCGAAACGAAGAAAGACCAAAATGGACGAACTTGGTCAACTTGGATGATTCTTGGACCAAATCTCTCTTCGTTGGTCTCAAACTTCTCCAATGGTTTATTGTGCCATATTACATCAATCTATGCTTGACATTTGGCTTCGGTCAACTTTGAAGCTAGTCGAAACGAAGAAAGACCAAAATGGACGAACTTGGTCAACTTGGATGATTCTTGGACGAAATCTCTCTTCGTTGGTCTCAAACTTCTCCAAATGGTTTATTGTGCCATGTTACATCAATCTATGCTTGACATTTGGCTTCGGTCAACTTTGAAGCTAGTCGAAACGAAGAAAGACCAAAATGGACGAACTTGGTCAACTTGGATGATTCGTGGACCAAATCTCTCTTCGTTGGTCTCAAACTTCTCCAAATGGTTTATTGTGTCATATTACATCAATCTATGCTTGACATTTGGCTTCGGTCAACTTTGAAGCTAGTCGAAACGAAGAAAGACCAAAATGGACGAACTTGGTCAACTTGGATGATTCTTGGACCAAATCTCTCTTCGTTGGTCTCAAACTTCTCCAAATGGTTTATTGTGCCATATTACATCAATCTATGCTTGACATTTGGCTTCGGTCAACTTTGAAGCTAGTCGAAACGAAGAAAGACCAAAATGGACGAACTTGGTCAACTTGGATGATTCTTGGACCAAATCTCTCTTCGTTGGTCTCAAACTTCTCCAAATGGTTTATTGTGTCATATTACATCAATCTATGCTTGACATTTGGCTTCGGTCAACTTTGAAGCTAGTCGAAAGAAGAAAGACCAAAATGGACGAACTTGGTCAACTTGGATGATTCTTAGACAAAATCTCTCTTCGTTGGTCTCAAACTTCTCCAAATGGTTTATTGTGCCATATTACATCAATCTATGCTTGACATTTGGCTTCGGTCAACTTTGAAGCTAGTCGAAACGAAGAAAGACCAAAATGTACGAACTTGGTCAACTTGGATGATTCTTGGACCAAATCTCTCTTCGTTGGTCTCAAACTTCTCCAAATGGTTTATTGTGTCATATTACATCAATCTATGCTTGACATTTGGCTTCGGTCAACTTTGAAGCTAGTCGAAACGAAGAAAGACCAAAATGGACGAACTTGGTCAACTTGGATGATTCTTAGACCAAATCTCTCTTCGTTGGTCTCAAACTTCTCCAATGGTTTATTGTGCCATATTACATCAATCTATGCTTGACATTTGGCTTCGGTCAACTTTGAAGCTAGTCGAAACGAAGAAAGACCAAAATGGACGAACTTGGTCAACTTGGATGATTCTTGGACCAAATCTCTCTTCGTTGGTCTCAAACTTCTCCAAATGGTTTATTGTGCCATATTACATCAATCTATGCTTGACATTTGGCTTCGGTCAACTTTGAAGCTAGTCGAAACGAAGAAAGACCAAAATGGACGAACTTGGTCAACTTGGATGATTCTTGGACCAAATCTCTCTTCGTTGGTCTCAAACTTCTCCAAATGGTTTATTGTGTCATATTACATCAATCTATGCTTGACATTTGGCTTCGGTCAACTTTGAAGCTAGTCGAAAAGAAGAAAGACCAAAATGGACGAACTTGGTCAACTTGGATGATTCTTGGACAAAATCTCTCTTCGTTGGTCTCAAACTTCTCCAAATGGTTTATTGTGCCATATTACATCAATCTATGCTTGACATTTGGCTTCGGTCAACTTTGAAGCTAGTCGAAACGAAGAAAGACCAAAATGGACGAACTTGGTCAACTTGGATGATTCGTGGACGAAATCTCTCTTCGTTGGTCTCAAACTTCTCCAAATGGTTTATTGTGCCATATTACATCAATCTATGCTTGACATTTGGCTTCGGTCAACTTTGAAGCTAGTCGAAACGAAGAAAGACCAAAATGTACGAACTTGGTCAACTTGGATGATTCTTGGACGAAATCTCTCTTCGTTGGTCTCAAACTTCTCCAAATGGTTTATTGTGCCATGTTACATCAATCTATGCTTGACATTTGGCTTCGGTCAACTTTGAAGCTAGTCGAAACGAAGAAAGACCAAAATGGACGAACTTGGTCAACTTGGATGATTCTTGGACCAAATCTCTCTTCGTTGGTCTCAAACTTCTCCAAATGGTTTATTGTGTCATATTACATCAATCTATGCTTGACATTTGGCTTCGGTCAACTTTGAAGCTAGTCGAAACGAAGAAAGACCAAAATGGACGAACTTGGTCAACTTGGATGATTCTTGGACCAAATCTCTCTTCGTTGGTCTCAAACTTCTCCACATGGTTTATTGTGTCATATTACATCAATCTATGCTTGACATTTGGCTTCGGTCAACTTTGAAGCTAGTCGAAAAGAAGAAAGACCAAAATGGACGAACTTGGTCAACTTGGATGATTCTTGGACAAAATCTCTCTTCGTTGGTCTCAAACTTCTCCAAATGGTTTATGCCATATTACATCAATCTATGCTTGACATTTGGCTTCGGTCAACTTTGAAGCTAGTCGAAACGAAGAAAGACCAAAATGGACGAACTTGGTCAACTTGGATGATTCTTGGACCAAATCTCTCTTCGTTGGTCTCAAACTTCTCCAAATGGTTTATTGTGTCATATTACATCAATCTATGCTTGACATTTGGCTTCGGTCAACTTTGAAGCTAGTCGAAACGAAGAAAGACCAAAATGGACGAACTTGGTCAACTTGGATGATTCTTGAACGAAATCTCTCTTCGTTGGTCTCAAACTTCTCCACATGGTTTATTGTGCCATGTTACATCAATCTATGCTTGACATTTGGCTTCGGTCAACTTTGAAGCTAGTCGAAACGAAGAAAGACCAAAATGGACGAACTTGGTCAACTTGGATGATTCTTGGACCAAATCTCTCTTCGTTGGTCTCAAACTTCTCCAAATGGTTTATTGTGTCATATTACATCAATCTATGCTTGACATTTGGCTTCGGTCAACTTTGAAGCTAGTCGAAACGAAGAAAGACCAAAATGTACGAACTTGGTCAACTTGGATGATTCTTGAACGAAATCTCTCTTCGTTGGTCTCAAACTTCTCCAAATGGTTTATTGTGTCATATTACATCAATCTATGCTTGACATTTGGCTTCGGTCAACTTTGAAGCTAGTCGAAACGAAGAAAGACCAAAATGTACGAACTTGGTCAACTTGGATGATTCTTGAACGAAATCTCTCTTCGTTGGTCTCAAACTTCTCCAAATGGTTTATTGTGTCATATTACATCAATCTATGCTTGACATTTGGCTTCGGTAACTTTGAAGCTAGTCGAAACGAAGAAAGACCAAAATGGACGAACTTGGTCAACTTGGATGATTCTTGGACCAAATCTCTCTTCGTTGGTCTCAAACTTCTCCAAATGGTTTATTGTGTCATATTACATCAATCTATGCTTGACATTTGGCTTCGGTCAACTTTGAAGCTAGTCGAAACGAAGAAAGACCAAAATGGACGAACTTGGTCAACTTGGATGATTCTTAGACCAAATCTCTCTTTGTTGGCTCCACATGGTTTATTGTGCCATGTTACATCAATCTATGCTTGACATTTGGCTTCGGTCAACTTTGAAGCTAGTCGAAACGAAGAAAGACCAAAATGGACGAACTTGGTCAACTTGGATGATTCTTGGACAAAATCTCTCTTCGTTGGTCTCAAACTTCTCCAAATGGTTTATTGTGCCATGTTACATCAATCTATGCTTGACATTTGGCTTCGGTCAACTTTGAAGCTAGTCGAAACGAAGAAAGACCAAAATGTACGAACTTGGTCAACTTGGATGATTCTTGGACGAAATCTCTCTTCGTTGGTCTCAAATTCTCCAAATGGTTTATTGTGTCATATTACATCAATCTATGCTTGACATTTGGCTTCGGTCAACTTTGAAGCTAGTCGAAACGAAGAAAGACCAAAATGGACGAACTTGGTCAACTTGGATGATTCTTGGACCAAATCTCTCTTCGTTGGTCTCAAACTTCTCCAAATGGTTTATTGTGTCATATTACATCAATCTATGCTTGACATTTGGCTTCGGTCAACTTTGAAGCTAGTCGAAACGAAGAAAGACCAAAATGGACGAACTTGGTCAACTTGGATGATTCTTGGACCAAATCTCTCTTCGTTGGTCTCAAACTTCTCCAAATGGTTTATTGTGTCATATTACATCAATCTATGCTTGACATTTGGCTTCGGTCAACTTTGAAGCTAGTCGAAACGAAGAAAGACCAAAATGGACGAACTTGGTCAACTTGGATGATTCTTGGACCAAATCTCTCTTCGTTGGTCTCAAACTTCTCCAAATGGTTTATTGTGTCATATTACATCAATTTATGCTTGACATTTGGCTTCGGTCAACTTTGAAGCTAGTCGAAAAGAAGAAAGACCAAAATGGACGAACTTGGTCAACTTGGATGATTCTTAGACAAAATCTCTCTTCGTTGGTCTCAAACTTCTCCAAATGGTTTATTGTGCCATGTTACATCAATCTATGCTTGACATTTGGCTTCGGTCAACTTTGAAGCTAGTCGAAACGAAGAAAGACCAAAATGGACGAACTTGGTCAACTTGGATGATTCTTGGACCAAATCTCTCTTCGTTGGTCTCAAACTTCTCCAAATGGTTTATTGTGTCATATTACATCAATCTATGCTTGACATTTGGCTTCGGTCAACTTTGAAGCTAGTCGAAACGAAGAAAGACCAAAATGGACGAACTTGGTCAACTTGGATGATTCTTGAACGAAATCTCTCTTCGTTGGTCTCAAACTTCTCCAAATGGTTTATTGTGCCATGTTACATCAATCTATGCTTGACATTTGGCTTCGGTCAACTTTGAAGCTAGTCGAAACGAAGAAAGACCAAAATGGACGAACTTGGTCAACTTGGATGATTCGTGAACGAAATCTCTCTTCGTTGGTCTCAAACTTCTCCAAATGGTTTATTGTGTCATATTACATCAATCTATGCTTGACATTTGGCTTCGGTCAACTTTGAAGCTAGTCGAAACGAAGAAAGACCAAAATGGACGAACTTGGTCAACTTGGATGATTCTTGGACAAAATCTCTCTTCGTTGGTCTCAAACTTCTCCAAATGGTTTATTGTGTCATATTACATCAATCTATGCTTGACATTTGGCTTCGGTCAACTTTGAAGCTAGTCGAAACGAAGAAAGACCAAAATGGACGAACTTGGTCAACTTGGATGATTCTTAGACCAAATCTCTCTTCGTTGGTCTCAAACTTCTCCACATGGTTTATTGTGCCATGTTACATCAATCTATGCTTGACATTTGGCTTCGGTCAACTTTGAAGCTAGTCGAAACGAAGAAAGACCAAAATGGACGAACTTGGTCAACTTGGATGATTCTTGGACAAAATCTCTCTTCGTTGGTCTCAAACTTCTCCAAATGGTTTATTGTGCCATGTTACATCAATCTATGCTTGACATTTGGCTTCGGTAACTTTGAAGCTAGTCGAAACGAAGAAAGACCAAAATGTACGAACTTGGTCAACTTGGATGATTCTTGGACGAAATCTCTCTTCGTTGGTCTCAAACTTCTCCAAATGGTTTATTGTGTCATATTACATCAATCTATGCTTGACATTTGGCTTCGGTCAACTTTGAAGCTAGTCGAAACGAAGAAAGACCAAAATGGACGAACTTGGTCAACTTGGATGATTCTTGGACCAAATCTCTCTTCGTTGGTCTCAAACTTCTCCAAATGGTTTATTGTGTCATATTACATCAATCTATGCTTGACATTTGGCTTCGGTCAACTTTGAAGCTAGTCGAAACGAAGAAAGACCAAAATGTACGAACTTGGTCAACTTGGATGATTCGTGGACCAAATCTCTCTTCGTTGGTCTCAAACTTCTCCAAATGGTTTATTGTGTCATATTACATCAATCTATGCTTGACATTTGGCTTCGGTCAACTTTGAAGCTAGTCGAAACGAAGAAAGACCAAAATGGACGAACTTGGTCAACTTGGATGATTCTTGGACCAAATCTCTCTTCGTTGGTCTCAAACTTCTCCAAATGGTTTATTGTGTCATATTACATCAATCTATGCTTGACATTTGGCTTCGGTCAACTTTGAAGCTAGTCGAAAAGAAGAAAGACCAAAATGGACGAACTTGGTCAACTTGGATGATTCTTAGACAAAATCTCTCTTCGTTGGTCTCAAACTTCTCCAAATGGTTTATTGTGCCATGTTACATCAATCTATGCTTGACATTTGGCTTCGGTCAACTTTGAAGCTAGTCGAAACGAAGAAAGACCAAAATGGACGAACTTGGTCAACTTGGATGATTCTTGGACCAAATCTCTCTTCGTTGGTCTCAAATTTCTCCAAATGGTTTATTGTGTCATATTACATCAATCTATGCTTGACATTTGGCTTCGGTCAACTTTGAAGCTAGTCGAAACGAAGAAAGACAAAATGTACGAACTTGGTCAACTTGGATGATTCGTGAACGAAATCTCTCTTCGTTGGTCTCAAACTTCTCCAAATGGTTTATTGTGCCATGTTACATCAATCTATGCTTGACATTTGGCTTCGGTCAACTTTGAAGCTAGTCGAAACGAAGAAAGACCAAAATGTACGAACTTGGTCAACTTGGATGATTCGTGGACGAAATCTCTCTTCGTTGGTCTCAAACTTCTCCAAATGGTTTATTGTGTCATATTACATCAATCTATGCTTGACATTTGGCTTCGGTCAACTTTGAAGCTAGTCGAAACGAAGAAAGCCAAAATGGACGAACTTGGTCAACTTGGATGATTCTTGAACCAAATCTCTCTTCGTTGGTCTCAAACTTCTCCAAATGGTTTATTGTGTCATATTACATCAATCTATGCTTGACATTTGGCTTCGGTCAACTTTGAAGCTAGTCGAAACGAAGAAAGACCAAAATGTACGAACTTGGTCAACTTGGATGATTCGTGGACCAAATCTCTCTTCGTTGGTCTCAAATTTCTCCAAATGGTTTATTGTGTCATATTACATCAATCTATGCTTGACATTTGGCTTCGGTCAACTTTGAAGCTAGTCGAAACGAAGAAAGACCAAAATGGACGAACTTGGTCAACTTGGATGATTCTTGGACCAAATCTCTCTTCGTTGGTCTCAAACTTCTCCAAATGGTTTATTGTGTCATATTACATCAATTTATGCTTGACATTTGGCTTCGGTCAACTTTGAAGCTAGTCGAAAAGAAGAAAGACCAAAATGGACGAACTTGGTCAACTTGGATGATTCTTAGACAAAATCTCTCTTCGTTGGTCTCAAACTTCTCCAAATGGTTTATTGTGCCATATTACATCAATCTATGCTTGACATTTGGCTTCGGTCAACTTTGAAGCTAGTCGAAACGAAGAAAGACCAAAATGGACGAACTTGGTCAACTTGGATGATTCTTGGACCAAATCTCTCTTCGTTGGTCTCAAATTTCTCCAAATGGTTTATTGTGTCATATTACATCAATCTATGCTTGACATTTGGCTTCGGTCAACTTTGAAGCTAGTCGAAACGAAGAAAGACAAAATGGACGAACTTGGTCAACTTGGATGATTCTTGAACGAAATCTCTCTTCGTTGGTCTCAAACTTCTCCAAATGGTTTATTGTGCCATGTTACATCAATCTATGCTTGACATTTGGCTTCGGTCAACTTTGAAGCTAGTCGAAACGAAGAAAGACCAAAATGGACGAACTTGGTCAACTTGGATGATTCGTGGACGAAATCTCTCTTCGTTGGTCTCAAACTTCTCCAAATGGTTTATTGTGTCATATTACATCAATCTATGCTTGACATTTGGCTTCGGTCAACTTTGAAGCTAGTCGAAACGAAGAAAGCCCAAAATGGACGAACTTGGTCAACTTGGATGATTCTTGGACGAAATCTCTCTTCGTTGGTCTCAAACTTCTCCAAATGGTTTATTGTGTCATATTACATCAATCTATGCTTGACATTTGGCTTCGGTCAACTTTGAAGCTAGTCGAAAAGAAGAAAACCAAAATGGACGAACTTGGTCAACTTGGATGATTCTTAGACAAAATCTCTCTTCGTTGGTCTCAAAATTCTCCAAATGGTTTATTGTGTCATATTACATCAATCTATGCTTGACATTTGGCTTCGGTCAACTTTGAAGCTAGTCGAAACGAAGAAAGACCAAAATGTACGATCTTGGTCAACTTGGATGATTCGTGGACGAAATCTCTCTTCGTTGGTCTCAAAATTCTCCAAATGGTTTATTGTGTCATATTACATCAATCTATGCTTGACATTTGGCTTCGGTCAACTTTGAAGCTAGTCGAAACGAAGAAAGACCAAAATGGACGAACTTGGTCAACTTGGATGATTCTTGGACCAAATCTCTCTTCGTTGGTCTCAAACTTCTCCAAATGGTTTATTGTGTCATATTACATCAATCTATGCTTGACATTTGGCTTCGGTCAACTTTGAAGCTAGTCGAAACGAAGAAAGACCAAAATGAACGAACTTGGTCAACTTGGATGATTCTTGGACCAAATCTCTCTTCGTTGGTCTCAAACTTCTCCACATGGTTTATTGTGTCATATTACATCAATCTATGCTTGACATTTGGCTTCGGTCAACTTTGAAGCTAGTCGAAACGAAGAAAGACCAAAATGTACGAACTTGGTCAACTTGGATGATTCGTGGACGAAATCTCTCTTCGTTGGTCTCAAACTTCTCCAAATGGTTTATTGTGTCATATTACATCAATCTATGCTTGACATTTGGCTTCGGTCAACTTTGAAGCTAGTCGAAACGAAGAAAGCCAAAATGGACGAACTTGGTCAACTTGGATGATTCTGGGACCAAATCTCTCTTCGTTGGTCTCAAACTTCTCCAAATGGTTTATTGTGTCATATTACATCAATCTATGCTTGACATTTGGCTTCGGTAACTTTGAAGCTAGTCGAAACGAAGAAAGACCAAAATGGACGAACTTGGTCAACTTGGATGATTCTTAGACCAAATCTCTCTTCGTTGGTCTCAAACTTCTCCACATGGTTTATTGTGCCATGTTACATCAATCTATGCTTGACATTTGGCTTCGGTCAACTTTGAAGCTAGTCGAAACGAAGAAAGACCAAAATGGACGAACTTGGTCAACTTGGATGATTCTTAGACCAAATCTCTCTTCGTTGGTCTCAAACTTCTCCACATGGTTTATTGTGCCATGTTACATCAATATATGCTTGACATTTGGCTTCGGTCAACTTTGAAGCTAGTCGAAACGAAGAAAGACCAAAATGGACGAACTTGGTCAACTTGGATGATTCTTGGACAAAATCTCTCTTCGTTGGTCTCAAACTTCTCCAAATGGTTTATTGTGTCATATTACATCAATCTATGCTTGACATTTGGCTTCGGTCAACTTTGAAGCTAGTCGAAACGAAGAAAGACCAAAATGTACGAACTTGGTCAACTTGGATGATTCGTGGACGAAATCTCTCTTCGTTGGTCTCAAACTTCTCCAAATGGTTTATTGTGTCATATTACATCAATCTATGCTTGACATTTGGCTTCGGTCAACTTTGAAGCTAGTCGAAACGAAGAAAGACCAAAATGGACGAACTTGGTCAACTTGGATGATTCTTAGACAAAATCTCTCTTCGTTGGTCTCAAACTTCTCCAAATGGTTTATTGTGCCATGTTACATCAATCTATGCTTGACATTTGGCTTCGGTTAACTTTGAAGCTAGTCGAAACGAAGAAAGACCAAAATGTACGATCTTGGTCAACTTGGATGATTCGTGGGAAATCTCTCTTCGTTGGTCTCAAATTTCTTCAAATGGTTTATTGTGTCATATTACATCAATCTATGCTTGACATTTGGCTTCGGTCAACTTTGAAGCTAGTCGAAACGAAGAAAGACCAAAATGAACGAACTTGGTCAACTTGGATGATTCTTTGACCAAATCTCTCTTCGTTGGTCTCAAACTTCTCCAAATGGTTTATTGTGTCATATTACATCAATATATGCTTGACATTTAGCTTCGGCCAACTTTGAATCTAGTCGAAACGTAGAAAGGCCAAAATGTACGATCTTGGTCAACTTTGAATCTAGTCGAAACAAAGAAAGACCAAAATGTACGATCTTGGTCAACTTGGATGATTCGTGGCCGAAATCTCTCTTCGTTGGTCTCAAAATTCTCCAAATGGTTTATTGTGCCATATTACATCAATCTATGCTTGACATTTGGCTTCGGTCAACTTTGAAGCTAGTCGAAACGAAGAAAGACCAAAATGGACGAACTTGGTCAACTTGGATGATTCTTAGACCAAATCTCTCTTCGTTGGTCTCAAACTTCTCCACATGGTTTATTGTGCCATGTTACATCAATATATGCTTGACATTTGGCTTCGGTCAACTTTGAAGCTAGTCGAAACGAAGAAAGACCAAAATGGACGAACTTGGTCAACTTGGATGATTCTTAGACCAAATCTCTCTTCGTTGGTCTCAAACTTCTCCACATGGTTTATTGTGCCATGTTACATCAATCTATGCTTGACATTTGGCTTCGGTCAACTTTGAAGCTAGTCGAAACGAAGAAAGACCAAAATGGACGAACTTGGTCAACTTGGATGATTCTTAGACCAAATATCTCTTCGTTGGTCTCAAACTTCTCCACATGGTTTATTGTGCCATGTTACATCAATATATGCTTGACATTTGGCTTCGGTCAACTTTGAAGCTAGTCGAAAAGAAGAAAGCCCAAAATGGACGAACTTGGTCAACTTGGATGATTCTTAGACAAAATGTCTCTTCGTTGGTCTCAAACTTCTCCACATGGTTTATTGTGCCATGTTACATCAATATATGCTTGACATTTGGCTTCGGTCAACTTTGAAGCTAGTCGAAAAGAAGAAAGACCAAAATGAACGAACTTGGTCAACTTGGATGATTCGTGGACGAAATCTCTCTTCGTTGGTCTCAAATTTCTTCAAATGGTTTATTGTGTCATATTACATCAATCTATGCTTGACATTTGGCTTCGGTCAACTTTGAAGCTAGTCGAAACGAAGAAAGACCAAAATGTACGATCTTGGTCAACTTGGATGATTCGTGGACGAAATCTCTCTTCGTTGGTCTCAAACTTCTCCACATGGTTTATTGTGCCATATTACATCAATCTATGCTTGACATTTGGCTTCGGTCAACTTTGAAGCTAGTCGAAACGAAGAAAGACCAAAATGGACGAACTTGGTCAACTTGGATGATTCTTAGACAAAATCTCTCTTCGTTGGTCTCAAACTTCTCCAAATGGTTTATTGTGCCATGTTACATCAATCTATGCTTGACATTTGGCTTCGGTCAACTTTGAAGCTAGTCGAAACGAAGAAAGACCAAAATGTACGAACTTGGTCAACTTGGATGATTCGTGGACGAAATCTCTCTTCGTTGGTCTCAAACTTCTCCAAATGGTTTATTGTGTCATATTACATCAATCTATGCTTGACATTTGGCTTCGGTTAACTTTGAAGCTAGTCGAAACGAAGAAAGCCAAAATGGACGAACTTGGTCAACTTGGATGATTCGTGGACAAAATCTCTCTTCGTTGGTCTCAAATTTCTTCAAATGGTTTATTGTGTCATATTACATCAATCTATGCTTGACATTTGGCTTCGGTCAACTTTGAAGCTAGTCGAAACGAAGAAAGACCAAAATGTACGATCTTGGTCAACTTGGATGATTCGTGGATGAAATCTCTCTTCGTTGGTCTCAAACTTCTCCACATGGTTTATTGTGCCATGTTACATCAATCTATGCTTGACATTTGGCTTCGGTCAACTTTGAAGCTAGTCGAAACGAAGAAAGACCAAAATGGACGAACTTGGTCAACTTGGATGATTCTTAGACAAAATCTCTCTTCGTTGGTCTCAAACTTCTCCAAATGGTTTATTGTTCCATGTTACATCAATCTATGCTTGACATTTGGCTTCGGTCAACTTTGAAGCTAGTCGAAACGAAGAAAGACCAAAATGTACGAACTTGGTCAAGTTGGATGATTCTTGGACGAAATCTCTCTTCGTTGGTCTCAAAATTCTCCAAATGGTTTATTGTGTCATATTACATCAATCTATGCTTGACATTTGGCTTCGGAACTTTGAAGCTAGTCGAAACGAAGAAAGACCAAAATGGACGAACTTGGTCAACTTGGATGATTCTTAGACCAAATCTCTCTTCGTTGGTCTCAAACTTCTCCACATGGTTTATTGTGCCATGTTACATCAATATATGCTTGACATTTGGCTTCGGTCAACTTTGAAGCTAGTCGAAACGAAGAAAGACCAAAATGGACGAACTTGGTCAACTTGGATGATTCTTAGACAAAATCTCTCTTCGTTGGTCTCAAACTTCTCCAAATGGTTTATTGTGCCATGTTACATCAATCTATGCTTGACATTTGGCTTCGGTCAACTTTGAAGCTAGTCGAAACGAAGAAAGACCAAAATGTACGATCTTGGTCAACTTGGATGATTCTTAGACAAAATCTCTCTTCGTTGGTCTCAAACTTCTCCAAATGGTTTATTGTGCCATGTTACATCAATCTATGCTTGACATTTGGCTTCGGTCAACTTTGAAGCTAGTCGAAACGAAGAAAGACCAAAATGTACGATCTTGGTCAACTTGGATGATTCGTGGACGAAATCTCTCTTCGTTGGTCTCAAACTTCTCCAAATGGTTTATTGTGTCATATTACATCAATCTATGCTTGACATTTGGCTTCGGTTAACTTTGAAGCTAGTCGAAACGAAGAAAAGCCAAAATGGACGAACTTGGTCAACTTGGATGATTCGTGGACAAAATCTCTCTTCGTTGGTCTCAAATTTCTTCAAATGGTTTATTGTGTCATATTACATCAATCTATGCTTGACATTTGGCTTCGGTCAACTTTGAAGCTAGTCGAAACGAAGAAAGACCAAAATGTACGATCTTGGTCAACTTGGATGATTCGTGGACCAAATCTCTCTTCGTTGGTCTCAAACTTCTCCACATGGTTTATTGTGCCATGTTACATCAATCTATGCTTGACATTTGGCTTCGGTCAACTTTGAAGCTATCGAAACGAAGAAAGACCAAAATGGACGAACTTGGTCAACTTGGATGATTCTTAGACAAAATCTCTCTTCGTTGGTCTCAAACTTCTCCAAATGGTTTATTGTTCCATGTTACATCAATCTATGCTTGACATTTGGCTTCGGTCAACTTTGAAGCTAGTCGAAACGAAGAAAGACCAAAATGTACGATCTTGGTCAACTTGGATGATTCGAGGACCAAATCTCTCTTCGTTGGTCTCAAAATTCTCCAAATGGTTTATTGTGTCATATTACATCAATATATGCTTGACATTTGGCTTCGGTCAACTTTGAAGCTAGTCGAAACGAAGAAAGACCAAAATGGACGAACTTGGTCAACTTGGATGATTCTTAAACCAAATCTCTCTTCGTTGGTCTCAAACTTCTCCACATGGTTTATTGTGCCATGTTACATCAATATATGCTTGACATTTGGCTTCGGTCAACTTTGAAGCTAGTCAAAACGAAGAAAGACCAAAATGGACGAACTTGGTCAACTTGGATGATTCTTAGACAAAATCTCTCTTCGTTGGTCTCAAACTTCTCCACATGGTTTATTGTGCCATGTTACATCAATATATGCTTGACATTTGGCTTCGGTCAACTTTGAAGCTAGTCGAAACGAAGAAAGACCAAAATGGACGAACTTGGTCAACTTGGATGATTCTTAGACAAAATCTCTCTTCGTTGGTCTCAAACTTCTCCACATGGTTTATTGTGCCATGTTACATCAATATATGCTTGACATTTGGCTTCGGTCAACTTTGAAGCTAGTCGAAAAGAAGAAAGACCAAAATGGACGAACTTGGTCAACTTGGATGATTCGTGGACGAAATCTCTCTTCGTTGGTCTCAAATTTCTCCAAATGGTTTATTGTGTCATATTACATCAATCTATGCTTGACATTTGGCTTCGGTCAACTTTGAAGCTAGTCGAAACGAAGAAAGACCAAAATGTACGATCTTGGTCAACTTGGATGATTCGTGGACGAAATCTCTCTTCGTTGGTCTCAAACTTCTCCACATGGTTTATTGTGCCATATTACATCAATCTATGCTTGACATTTGGCTTCGGTCAACTTTGAAGCTAGTCGAAACGAAGAAAGACCAAAATGGACGAACTTGGTCAACTTGGATGATTCTTAGACAAAATCTCTCTTCGTTGGTCTCAAACTTCTCCAAATGGTTTATTGTGCCATGTTACATCAATCTATGCTTGACATTTGGCTTCGGTCAACTTTGAAGCTAGTCGAAACGAAGAAAGACCAAAATGTACGATCTTGGTCAACTTGGATGATTCGTGGACGAAATCTCTCTTCGTTGGTCTCAAACTTCTCCAAATGGTTTATTGTGTCATATTACATCAATCTATGCTTGACATTTGGCTTCGGTTAACTTTGAAGCTAGTCGAAACGAAGAAAGCCAAAATGGACGAACTTGGTCAACTTGGATGATTCGTGGACAAAATCTCTCTTCGTTGGTCTCAAATTTCTTCAAATGGTTTATTGTGTCATATTACATCAATCTATGCTTGACATTTGGCTTCGGTCAACTTTGAAGCTAGTCGAAACGAAGAAAGACCAAAATGTACGATCTTGGTCAACTTGGATGATTCGTGGATGAAATCTCTCTTCGTTGGTCTCAAACTTCTCCACATGGTTTATTGTGCCATGTTACATCAATCTATGCTTGACATTTGGCTTCGGTCAACTTTGAAGCTATCGAAACGAAGAAAGACCAAAATGGACGAACTTGGTCAACTTGGATGATTATTAGACAAAATGTCTCTTCGTTGGTCTCAAACTTCTCCAAATGGTTTATTGTTCCATGTTACATCAATCTATGCTTGACATTTGGCTTCGGTCAACTTTGAAGCTAGTCGAAACGAAGAAAGACCAAAATGTACGATCTTGGTCAACTTGGATGATTCTTGGACGAAATCTCTCTTCGTTGGTCTCAAAATTCTCCAAATGGTTTATTGTGTCATATTACATCAATCTATGCTTGACATTTGGCTTCGGAACTTTGAAGCTAGTCGAAACGAAGAAAGACCAAAATGGACGAACTTGGTCAACTTGGATGATTCTTAGACCAAATCTCTCTTCGTTGGTCTCAAACTTCTCCACATGGTTTATTGTGCCATGTTACATCAATATATGCTTGACATTTGGCTTCGGTCAACTTTGAAGCTAGTCGAAACGAAGAAAGACCAAAATGGACGAACTTGGTCAACTTGGATGATTCTTAGACAAAATCTCTCTTCGTTGGTCTCAAACTTCTCCAAATGGTTTATTGTGCCATGTTACATCAATCTATGCTTGACATTTGGCTTCGGTCAACTTTGAAGCTAGTCGAAACGAAGAAAGACCAAAATGTACGATCTTGGTCAACTTGGATGATTCTTAGACAAAATCTCTCTTCGTTGGTCTCAAACTTCTCCAAATGGTTTATTGTGCCATGTTACATCAATCTATGCTTGACATTTGGCTTCGGTCAACTTTGAAGCTAGTCGAAACGAAGAAAGACCAAAATGTACGATCTTGGTCAACTTGGATGATTCGTGGACGAAATCTCTCTTCGTTGGTCTCAAACTTCTCCAAATGGTTTATTGTGTCATATTACATCAATCTATGCTTGACATTTGGCTTCGGTTAACTTTGAAGCTAGTCGAAACGAAGAAAGCCAAAATGGACGAACTTGGTCAACTTGGATGATTCTTGGACAAAATCTCTCTTCGTTGGTCTCAAATTTCTCCAAATGGTTTATTGTGTCATATTACATCAATCTATGCTTGACATTTGGCTTCGGTCAACTTTGAAGCTAGTCGAAACGAAGAAAGACCAAAATGTACGATCTTGGTCAACTTGGATGATTCGTGGACCAAATCTCTCTTCGTTGGTCTCAAACTTCTCCACATGGTTTATTGTGCCATGTTACATCAATCTATGCTTGACATTTGGCTTCGGTCAACTTTGAAGCTATCGAAACGAAGAAAGACCAAAATGGACGAACTTGGTCAACTTGGATGATTCTTAGACAAAATCTCTCTTCGTTGGTCTCAAACTTCTCCAAATGGTTTATTGTTCCATGTTACATCAATCTATGCTTGACATTTGGCTTCGGTCAACTTTGAAGCTAGTCGAAACGAAGAAAGACCAAAATGTACGATCTTGGTCAACTTGGATGATTCGAGGATGAAATCTCTCTTCGTTGGTCTCAAAATTCTCCAAATGGTTTATTGTGTCATATTACATCAATATATGCTTGACATTTGGCTTCGGTCAACTTTGAAGCTAGTCGAAACGAAGAAAGACCAAAATGGACGAACTTGGTCAACTTGGATGATTCTTAAACCAAATATCTCTTCGTTGGTCTCAAACTTCTCCACATGGTTTATTGTGCCATGTTACATCAATATATGCTTGACATTTGGCTTCGGTCAACTTTGAAGCTAGTCAAAACGAAGAAAGACCAAAATGGACGAACTTGGTCAACTTGGATGATTATTAGACAAAATCTCTCTTCGTTGGTCTCAAACATCTCCACATGGTTTATTGTGCCATGTTACATCAATATATGCTTGACATTTGGCTTCGGTCAACTTTGAAGCTAGTCGAAAAGAAGAAAGACCAAAATGGACGAACTTGGTCAACTTGGATGATTCTTAGACAAAATCTCTCTTCGTTGGTCTCAAACTTCTCCACATGGTTTATTGTGCCATGTTACATCAATATATGCTTGACATTTGGCTTCGGTCAACTTTGAAGCTAGTCGAAAAGAAGAAAGACCAAAATGGACGAACTTGGTCAACTTGGATGATTCGTGGACGAAATCTCTCTTCGTTGGTCTCAAATTTCTCCAAATGGTTTATTGTGTCATATTACATCAATCTATGCTTGACATTTGGCTTCGGTCAACTTTGAAGCTAGTCGAAACGAAGAAAGACCAAAATGTACGATCTTGGTCAACTTGGATGATTCGTGGACGAAATCTCTCTTCGTTGGTCTCAAACTTCTCCACATGGTTTATTGTGCCATATTACATCAATCTATGCTTGACATTTGGCTTCGGTCAACTTTGAAGCTAGTCGAAACGAAGAAAGACCAAAATGGACGAACTTGGTCAACTTGGATGATTCTTAGACAAAATCTCTCTTCGTTGGTCTCAAACTTCTCCAAATGGTTTATTGTGCCATGTTACATCAATCTATGCTTGACATTTGGCTTCGGTCAACTTTGAAGCTAGTCGAAACGAAGAAAGACCAAAATGTACGAACTTGGTCAACTTGGATGATTCGTGGACGAAATCTCTCTTCGTTGGTCTCAAACTTCTCCAAATGGTTTATTGTGTCATATTACATCAATCTATGCTTGACATTTGGCTTCGGTCAACTTTGAAGCTAGTCGAAACGAAGAAAGCCAAAATGGACGAACTTGGTCAACTTGGATGATTCGTGGACAAAATCTCTCTTCGTTGGTCTCAAATTTCTTCAAATGGTTTATTGTGTCATATTACATCAATCTATGCTTGACATTTGGCTTCGGTCAACTTTGAAGCTAGTCGAAACGAAGAAAGACCAAAATGTACGATCTTGGTCAACTTGGATGATTCTTGGACCAAATCTCTCTTCGTTGGTCTCAAACTTCTCCACATGGTTTATTGTGCCATGTTACATCAATCTATGCTTGACATTTGGCTTCGGTCAACTTTGAAGCTATCGAAACGAAGAAAGACCAAAATGGACGAACTTGGTCAACTTGGATGATTCTTAGACAAAATCTCTCTTCGTTGGTCTCAAACTTCTCCAAATGGTTTATTGTTCCATGTTACATCAATCTATGCTTGACATTTGGCTTCGGTCAACTTTGAAGCTAGTCGAAACGAAGAAAGACCAAAATGTACGATCTTGGTCAAGTTGGATGATTCTTGGACGAAATCTCTCTTCGTTGGTCTCAAAATTCTCCAAATGGTTTATTGTGTCATATTACATCAATCTATGCTTGACATTTGGCTTCGGCAACTTTGAAGCTAGTCGAAACGAAGAAAGACCAAAATGGACGAACTTGGTCAACTTGGATGATTCTTAGACCAAATCTCTCTTCGTTGGTCTCAAACTTCTCCACATGGTTTATTGTGCCATGTTACATCAATATATGCTTGACATTTGGCTTCGGTCAACTTTGAAGCTAGTCGAAACGAAGAAAGACCAAAATGGACGAACTTGGTCAACTTGGATGATTCTTAGACAAAATCTCTCTTCGTTGGTCTCAAACTTCTCCAAATGGTTTATTGTGCCATGTTACATCAATCTATGCTTGACATTTGGCTTCGGTCAACTTTGAAGCTAGTCGAAACGAAGAAAGACCAAAATGGACGAACTTGGTCAACTTGGATGATTCTTAGACAAAATCTCTCTTCGTTGGTCTCAAACTTCTCCAAATGGTTTATTGTGCCATGTTACATCAATCTATGCTAGACATTTGGCTTCGGTCAACTTTGAAGCTAGTCGAAACGAAGAAAGACCAAAATGGACGATCTTGGTCAACTTGGATGATTCGTGGACGAAATCTCTCTTCGTTGGTCTCAAACTTCTCCAAATGGTTTATTGTGTCATATTACATCAATCTATGCTTGACATTTGGCTTCGGTCAACTTTGAAGCTAGTCGAAACGAAGAAAGACCAAAATGGACGAACTTGGTCAACTTGGATGATTTGTGGACAAAATCTCTCTTCGTTGGTCTCAAACTTCTCCACATGGTTTATTGTGCCATGTTACATCAATCTATGCTTGACATTTGGCTTCGGTCAACTTTGAAGCTAGTCGAAACGAAGAAAGACCAAAATGTACGAACTTGGTCAACTTGGATGATTCGTGGACAAAATCTCTCTTCGTTGGTCTCAAACTTCTCCACATGGTTTATTGTGCCATGTTACATCAATCTATGCTTGACATTTGGCTTCGGTCAACTTTGAAGCTATCGAAACGAAGAAAGACCAAAATGGACGAACTTGGTCAACTTGGATGATTCTTAGACAAATCTCTCTTCGTTGGTCTCAAACTTCTCCAAATGGTTTATTGTGCCATGTTACATCAATCTATGCTTGACATTTGGCTTCGGTCAACTTTGAAGCTAGTCGAAACGAAGAAAGACCAAAATGTACGATCTTGGTCAACTTGGATGATTCGAGGATGAAATCTCTCTTCGTTGGTCTCAAAATTCTCCAAATGGTTTATTGTGTCATATTACATCAATCTATGCTTGACATTTGGCTTCGGTCAACTTTGAAGCTAGTCGAAACGAAGAAAGACCAAAATGGACGAACTTGGTCAACTTGGATGATTCTTAAACCAAATATCTCTTCGTTGGTCTCAAACTTCTCCACATGGTTTATTGTGCCATGTTACATCAATATATGCTTGACATTTGGCTTCGGTCAACTTTGAAGCTAGTCGAAACGAAGAAAGACCAAAATGGACGAACTTGGTCAACTTGGATGATTATTAGACAAAATCTCTCTTCGTTGGTCTCAAACTTCTCCAAATGGTTTATTGTGCCATGTTACATCAATCTATGCTTGACATTTGGCTTCGGTCAACTTTGAAGCTAGTCGAAACGAAGAAAGACCAAAATGGACGAACTTGGTCAACTTGGATGATTCTTGGACCAAATCTCTCTTCGTTGGTCTCAAACTTCTCCACATGGTTTATTGTGCCATGTTACATCAATATATGCTTGACATTTGGCTTCGGTCAACTTTGAAGCTAGTCGAAACGAAGAAAGACCAAAATGGACGAACTTGGTCAACTTGGATGATTCTTAGACAAAATCTCTCTTCGTTGGTCTCAAACTTCTCCAAATGGTTTATTGTGCCATGTTACATCAATCTATGCTTGACATTTGGCTTCGGTCAACTTTGAAGCTAGTCGAAACGAAGAAAGACCAAAATGGACGAACTTGGTCAACTTGGATGATTCGTGGACGAAATCTCTCTTCGTTGGTCTCAAACTTCTCCAAATGGTTTATTGTGTCATATTACATCAATCTATGCTTGACATTTGGCTTCGGTCAACTTTGAAGCTAGTCGAAACGAAGAAAGACCAAAATGGACGAACTTGGTCAACTTGGATGATTCTTAGACCAAATCTCTCTTCGTTGGTCTCAAACTTCTCCACATGGTTTATTGTGCCATGTTACATCAATATATGCTTGACATTTGGCTTCGGTCAACTTTGAAGCTAGTCGAAAAGAAGAAAGACCAAAATGGACGAACTTGGTCAACTTGGATGATTCTTAGACAAAATCTCTCTTCGTTGGTCTCAAACTTCTCCAAATGGTTTATTGTGCCATGTTACATCAATCTATGCTTGACATTTGGCTTCGGTCAACTTTGAAGCTAGTCGAAACGAAGAAAGACCAAAATGTACGATCTTGGTCAACTTGGATGATTCGTGGACAAATCTCTCTTCGTTGGTCTCAAATTTCTTCAAATGGTTTATTGTGTCATATTACATCAATCTATGCTTGACATTTGGCTTCGGTCAACTTTGAAGCTAGTCGAAACGAAGAAAGACCAAAATGTACGATCTTGGTCAACTTGGATGATTCTTAGACCAAATCTCTCTTCGTTGGTCTCAAACTTCTCCACATGGTTTATTGTGCCATGTTACATCAATCTATGCTTGACATTTGGCTTCGGTCAACTTTGAAGCTAGTCGAAACGAAGAAAGACCAAAATGGACGAACTTGGTCAACTTGGATGATTCTTAGACAAAATCTCTCTTCGTTGGTCTCAAACTTCTCCAAATGGTTTATTGTGCCATGTTACATCAATCTATGCTTGACATTTGGCTTCGGTCAACTTTGAAGCTAGTCGAAACGAAGAAAGACCAAAATGTACGATCTTGGTCAACTTGGATGATTCGTGGACGAAATCTCTCTTCGTTGGTCTCAAATTTCTCCAAATGGTTTATTGTGTCATATTACATCAATCTATGCTTGACATTTGGCTTCGGTCAACTTTGAAGCTAGTCGAAACGAAGAAAGACCAAAATGGACGAACTTGGTCAACTTGGATGATTCTTGGACCAAATCTCTCTTCGTTGGTCTCAAACTTCTCCACATGGTTTATTGTGCCATGTTACATCAATATATGCTTGACATTTGGCTTCGGTCAACTTTGAAGCTAGTCGAAACGAAGAAAGACCAAAATGGACGAACTTGGTCAACTTGGATGATTCGTGGACCAAATCTCTCTTCGTTGGTCTCAAAATTCTCCAAATGGTTTATTGTGTCATATTACATCAATCTATGCTTGACATTTGGCTTCGGTCAACTTTGAAGCTAGTCGAAACGAAGAAAGACCAAAATGTACGACTTGGTCAACTTGGATGATTCTTGGACGAAATCTCTCTTCGTTGGTCTCAAAATTCTCCAAATGGTTTATTGTGCCATGTTACATCAATCTATGCTTGACATTTGGCTTCGGTCAACTTTGAAGCTAGTCGAAACGAAGAAAGACCAAAATGGACGAACTTGGTCAACTTGGATGATTCTTAGACCAAATCTCTCTTCGTTGGTCTCAAACTTCTCCACATGGTTTATTGTGCCATGTTACATCAATCTATGCTTGACATTTGGCTTCGGTTAACTTTGAAGCTAGTCGAAACGAAGAAAGACCAAAATGGACGAACTTGGTCAACTTGGATGATTCTTTGACCAAATATCTCTTCGTTGGTCTCAAACTTCTCCACATGGTTTATTGTGCCATGTTACATCAATATATGCTTGACATTTGGCTTCGGTCAACTTTGAAGCTAGTCGAAAGAAGAAAGACCAAAATGGACGAACTTGGTCAACTTGGATGATTCGTGGACGAAATCTCTCTTCGTTGGTCTCAAACTTCTCCAAATGGTTTATTGTGCCATATTACATCAATCTATGCTTGACATTTGGCTTCGGTCAACTTTGAAGCTAGTCGAAACGAAGAAAGACCAAAATGTACGAACTTGGTCAACTTGGATGATTCTTAGACGAAATCTCTCTTCGTTGGTCTCAAACTTCTCCAAATGGTTTATTGTGTCATATTACATCAATCTATGCTTGACATTTGGCTTCGGTCAACTTTGAAGCTAGTCGAAACGAAGAAAGACCAAAATGTACGATCTTGGTCAACTTGGATGATTCGTGGACGAAATCTCTCTTCGTTGGTCTCAAAATTCTCCAAATGGTTTATTGTGTCATATTACATCAATCTATGCTTGACATTTGGCTTCGGTCAACTTTGAAGCTAGTCGAAACGAAGAAAGACCAAAATGGACGAACTTGGTCAACTTGGATGATTCTTAGACCAAATCTCTCTTCGTTGGTCTCAAACTTCTCCACATGGTTTATTGTGCCATGTTACATCAATATATGCTTGACATTTGGCTTCGGTCAACTTTGAAGCTAGTCGAAACGAAGAAAGACCAAAATGGACGAACTTGGTCAACTTGGATGATTATTAGACAAAATCTCTCTTCGTTGGTCTCAAACTTCTCCACATGGTTTATTGTGCCATGTTACATCAATATATGCTTGACATTTGGCTTCGGTCAACTTTGAAGCTAGTCGAAAAGAAGAAAGACCAAAATGGACGAACTTGGTCAACTTGGATGATTCGTGGACGAAATCTCTCTTCGTTGGTCTCAAATTTCTCTAATGGTTTATTGTGTCATATTACATCAATCTATGCTTGACATTTGGCTTCGGTCAACTTTGAAGCTAGTCGAAACGAAGAAAGACCAAAATGTACGAACTTGGTCAACTTGGATGATTCGTGGACGAAATCTCTCTTCGTTGGTCTCAAACTTCTCCACATGGTTTATTGTGCCATGTTACATCAATCTATGCTTGACATTTGGCTTCGGTCAACTTTGAAGCTAGTCGAAACGAAGAAAGACCAAAATGGACGAACTTGGTCAACTTGGATGATTCTTAGACAAAATCTCTCTTCGTTGGTCTCAAACTTCTCCACATGGTTTATTGTGCCATGTTACATCAATATATGCTTGACATTTGGCTTCGGTCAACTTTGAAGCTAGTCGAAAAGAAGAAAGACCAAAATGGACGAACTTGGTCAACTTGGATGATTCTTGGACGAAATCTCTCTTCGTTGGTCTCAAACTTCTTCAAATGGTTTATTGTGTCATATTACATCAATCTATGCTTGACATTTGGCTTCGGTCAACTTTGAAGCTAGTCGAAACGAAGAAAGACCAAAATGTACGATCTTGGTCAACTTGGATGATTCGTGGACGAAATCTCTCTTCGTTGGTCTCAAACTTCTCCACATGGTTTATTGTGCCATGTTACATCAATCTATGCTTGACATTTGGCTTCGGTCAACTTTGAAGCTAGTCGAAACGAAGAAAGACCAAAATGTACGATCTTGGTCAACTTGGATGATTCGTGGACAAAATCTCTCTTCGTTGGTCTCAAAATTCTCCAAATGGTTTATTGTGTCATATTACATCAATCTATGCTTGACATTTGGCTTCGGTCAACTTTGAAGCTAGTCGAAACGAAGAAAGACCAAAATGGACGAACTTGGTCAACTTGGATGATTCTTAGACCAAATCTCTCTTCGTTGGTCTCAAACTTCTCCACATGGTTTATTGTGCCATGTTACATCAATCTATGCTTGACATTTGGCTTCGGTCAACTTTGAAGCTAGTCGAAACGAAGAAAGACCAAAATGGACGAACTTGGTCAACTTGGATGATTCTTAGACCAAATCTCTCTTCGTTGGTCTCAAACTTCTCCACATGGTTTATTGTACCATGTTACATCAATCTATGCTTGACATTTGGCTTCGGTCAACTTTGAAGCTAGTCGAAACGAAGAAAGACCAAAATGGACGATCTTGGTCAACTTGGATGATTCGTGGACGAAATCTCTCTTCGTTGGTCTCAAACTTCTCCACATGGTTTATTGTGCCATGTTACATCAATATATGCTTGACATTTGGCTTCGGTCAACTTTGAAGCTAGTCGAAACGAAGAAAGACCAAAATGGACGAACTTGGTCAACTTGGATGATTCTTAGACAAAATCTCTCTTCGTTGGTCTCAAACTTCTCCAAATGGTTTATTGTGCCATGTTACATCAATCTATGCTTGACATTTGGCTTCGGTCAACTTTGAAGCTAGTCGAAACGAAGAAAGACCAAAATGGACGAACTTGGTCAACTTGGATGATTCGTGGACAAAATCTCTCTTCGTTGGTCTCAAACTTCTCCACATGGTTTATTGTGCCATGTTACATCAATATATGCTTGACATTTGGCTTCGGTCAACTTTGAAGCTAGTCGAAACGAAGAAAGACCAAAATGGACGAACTTGGTCAACTTGGATGATTCTTAGACAAAATCTCTCTTCGTTGGTCTCAAACTTCTCCAATTGGTTTATTGTGCCATGTTACATCAATCTATGCTTGACATTTGGCTTCGGTCAACTTTGAAGCTAGTCGAAACGAAGAAAGACCAAAATGTACAACTTGGTCAACTTGGATGATTCGTGGACCAAATCTCTCTTCGTTGGTCTCAAAATTCTCCAAATGGTTTATTGTGTCATATTACATCAATCTATGCTTGACATTTGGCTTCGGTCAACTTTGAAGCTAGTCGAAACGAAGAAAGACCAAAATGGACGAACTTGGTCAACTTGGATGATTCTTAGACCAAATATCTCTTCGTTGGTCTCAAACTTCTCCACATGGTTTATTGTGCCATGTTACATCAATATATGCTTGACATTTGGCTTCGGTCAACTTTGAAGCTAGTCGAAACAAAGAAAAACCAAAATGGACGAACTTGGTCAACTTGGATGATTCTTAGACAAAATCTCTCTTCGTTGGTCTCAAACTTCTCCAATGGTTTATTGTGCCATGTTACATCAATCTATGCTTGACATTTGGCTTCGGTCAACTTTGAAGCTAGTCGAAACGAAGAAAGACCAAAATGTACGAACTTGGTCAACTTGGATGATTCGTGGACGAAATCTCTCTTCGTTGGTCTCAAACTTCTCCACATGGTTTATTGTGCCATGTTACATCAATCTATGCTTGACATTTGGCTTCGGTCAACTTTGAAGCTAGTCGAAACGAAGAAAGACCAAAATGTACGAACTTGGTCAACTTGGATGATTCGTGGACCAAATCTCTCTTCGTTGGTCTCAAATTCTCCAAATGGTTTATTGTGCCATGTTACATCAATCTATGCTAGACATTTGGCTTCGGTCAACTTTGAAGCTAGTCGAAACGAAGAAAGACCAAAATGGACGAACTTGGTCAACTTGGATGATTCTTGGACCAAATCTCTCTTCGTTGGTCTCAAAATTCTCCAAATGGTTTATTGTGCCATGTTACATCAATCTATGCTTGACATTTGGCTTCGGTCAACTTTGAAGCTAGTCGAAACGAAGAAAGACCAAAATGTACGAACTTGGTCAACTTGGATGATTCGTGGACAAATCTCTCTTCGTTGGTCTCAAACTTCTTCAAATGGTTTATTGTGTCATATTACATCAATCTATGCTTGACATTTGGCTTCGGTAACTTTGAAGCTAGTCGAAACGAAGAAAGACCAAAATGGACGAACTTGGTCAACTTGGATGATTCTTAGACCAAATCTCTCTTCGTTGGTCTCAAACTTCTCCACATGGTTTATTGTGCCATATTACATCAATATATGCTTGACATTTGGCTTCGGTCAACTTTGAAGCTAGTCGAAACGAAGAAAGACCAAAATGGACGAACTTGGTCAACTTGGATGATTCTTAGACCAAATCTCTTTTCGTTGGTCTCAAACTTCTCCACATGGTTTATTGTGCCATATTACATCAATATGCTTGACATTTGGCTTCGGTCAACTTTGAAGCTAGTCGAAACGAAGAAAGACCAAAATGGACGAACTTGGTCAACTTGGATGATTCTTAGACCAAATCTCTCTTCGTTGGTCTCAAACTTCTCCACATGGTTTATTGTGCCATGTTACATCAATCTATGCTTGACATTTGGCTTCGGTCAACTTTGAAGCTAGTCGAAACGAAGAAAGACCAAAATGGACGAACTTGGTCAACTTGGATGATTCTTAGACCAAATATCTCTTCGTTGGTCTCAAACTTCTCCACATGGTTTATTGTGCCATATTACATCAATATATGCTTGACATTTGGCTTCGGTCAACTTTGAAGCTAGTCGAAACGAAGAAAGACCAAAATGGACGAACTTGGTCAACTTGGATGATTCTTAGACAAAATCTCTCTTCGTTGGTCTCAAACTTCTCCAAATGGTTTATTGTGCCATGTTACATCAATCTATGCTTGACATTTGGCTTCGGTCAACTTTGAAGCTAGTCGAAACGAAGAAAGACCAAAATGTACGAACTTGGTCAACTTGGATGATTCGTGGACGAAATCTCTCTTCGTTGGTCTCAAACTTCTCCACATGGTTTATTGTGCCATGTTACATCAATCTATGCTTGACATTTGGCTTCGGTCAACTTTGAAGCTAGTCGAAACGAAGAAAGACCAAAATGTACGATCTTGGTCAACTTGGATGATTCGTGGACGAAATCTCTCTTCGTTGGTCTCAAATTTCTCAAATGGTTTATTGTGTCATATTACATCAATCTATGCTTGACATTTGGCTTCGGTCAACTTTGAAGCTAGTCGAAACGAAGAAAGACCAAAATGGACGAACTTGGTCAACTTGGATGATTCTTAGACCAAATCTCTCTTCGTTGGTCTCAAACTTCTCCACATGGTTTATTGTGCCATGTTACATCAATATATGCTTGACATTTGGCTTCGGTCAACTTTGAAGCTAGTCGAAACGAAGAAAAACCAAAAGGACGAACTTGGTCAACTTGGATGATTCTTAGACAAAATCTCTCTTCGTTGGTCTCAAACTTCTCCAAATGGTTTATTGTGCCATGTTACATCAATCTATGCTTGACATTTGGCTTCGGTCAACTTTGAAGCTAGTCGAAACGAAGAAAGACCAAAATGGACGAACTTGGTCAACTTGGATGATTCTTAGACCAAATCTCTCTTCGTTGGTCTCAAACTTCTCCACATGGTTTATTGTGCCATATTACATCAATATATGCTTGACATTTGGCTTCGGTCAACTTTGAAGCTAGTCGAAACGAAGAAAGACCAAAATGGACGAACTTGGTCAACTTGGATGATTATTAGACAAAATCTCTCTTCGTTGGTCTCAAACTTCTCCAAATGGTTTATTGTGCCATATTACATCAATCTATGCTTGACATTTGGCTTCGGTCAACTTTGAAGCTAGTCGAAACGAAGAAAACCAAAATGTACGAACTTGGTCAACTTGGATGATTCTTGGACCAAATCTCTCTTCGTTGGTCTCAAAATTCTCCAAATGGTTTATTGTGCCATGTTACATCAATCTATGCTTGACATTTGGCTTCGGTCAACTTTGAAGCTAGTCGAAACGAAGAAAGACCAAAATGGACGAACTTGGTCAACTTGGATGATTCGTGGACCAAATCTCTCTTCGTTGGTCTCAAATTTCTCCAAATGGTTTATTGTGTCATATTACATCAATCTATGCTTGACATTTGGCTTCGGTTAACTTTGAAGCTAGTCGAAACGAAGAAAGACCAAAATGGACGAACTTGGTCAACTTGGATGATTCTTAGACCAAATATCTCTTTGTTGGTCTCAAACTTCTCCACATGGTTTATTGTGCCATGTTACATCAATATATGCTTGACATTTGGCTTCGGTCAACTTTGAAGCTAGTCGAAACGAAGAAAGACCAAAATGGACGAACTTGGTCAACTTGGATGATTCTTAGACCAAATCTCTTTCGTTGGTCTCAAACTTCTCCACATGGTTTATTGTGCCATGTTACATCAATCTATGCTTGACATTTGGCTTCGGTCAACTTTGAAGCTAGTCGAAACGAAGAAAGACCAAAATGGACGAACTTGGTCAACTTGGATGATTCTTAGACAAAATCTCTCTTCGTTGGTCTCAAACTTCTCCAAATGGTTTATTGTGCCATGTTACATCAATCTATGCTTGACATTTGGCTTCGGTCAACTTTGAAGCTAGTCGAAACGAAGAAAGACCAAAATGGACGAACTTGGTCAACTTGGATGATTCTTAGACCAAATCTCTCTTCGTTGGTCTCAAACTTCTCCACATGGTTTATTGTGCCATGTTACATCAATCTATGCTTGACATTTGGCTTCGGTCAACTTTGAAGCTAGTCGAAAAGAAGAAAGACCAAAATGGACGAACTTGGTCAACTTGGATGATTCGTGGACAAATCTCTCTTCGTTGGTCTCAAATTTCTTCAAATGGTTTATTGTGTCATATTACATCAATCTATGCTTGACATTTGGCTTCGGTCAACTTTGAAGCTAGTCGAAACGAAGAAAGACCAAAATGTACGATCTTGGTCAACTTGGATGATTCGTGGACGAAATCTCTCTTCGTTGGTCTCAAAATTCTCCAAATGGTTTATTGTGTCATATTACATCAATCTATGCTTGACATTTGGCTTCGGTCAACTTTGAAGCTAGTCGAAACGAAGAAAGACCAAAATGGACGAACTTGGTCAACTTGGATGATTCTTGGAAAATCTCTCTTCGTTGGTCTCAAAATTCTCCAAATGGTTTATTGTGCCATGTTACATCAATCTATGCTAGACATTTGGCTTCGGTCAACTTTGAAGCTAGTCGAAACGAAGAAAGACCAAAATGTACGAACTTGGTCAACTTGGATGATTCGTGGACGAAATCTCTCTTCGTTGGTCTCAAACTTTTCCAAATGGTTTATTGTGTCATATTACATCAATCTATGCTTGACATTTGGCTTCGGTTAACTTTGAAGCTAGTCGAAACGAAGAAAGACCAAAATGGACGAACTTGGTCAACTTGGATGATTCTTAGACCAAATATCTCTTTGTTGGTCTCAAACTTCTCCACATGGTTTATTGTGCCATGTTACATCAATCTATGCTTGACATTTGGCTTCGGTCAACTTTGAAGCTAGTCGAAACGAAGAAAGACCAAAATGGACGAACTTGGTCAACTTGGATGATTCTTGGACCAAATCTCTTTCGTTGGTCTCAAACTTCTCCACATGGTTTATTGTGCCATGTTACATCAATCTATGCTTGACATTTGGCTTCGGTCAACTTTGAAGCTAGTCGAAACGAAGAAAAACCAAAATGGACGAACTTGGTCAACTTGGATGATTCTTAGACCAAATCTCTCTTCGTTGGTCTCAAACTTCTCCAAATGGTTTATTGTGCCATGTTACATCAATCTATGCTTGACATTTGGCTTCGGTCAACTTTGAAGCTAGTCGAAACGAAGAAAGACCAAAATGGACGAACTTGGTCAACTTGGATGATTCTTAGACCAAATCTCTCTTCGTTGGTCTCAAACTTCTCCACATGGTTTATTGTGCCATGTTACATCAATCTATGCTTGACATTTGGCTTCGGTCAACTTTGAAGCTAGTCGAAAGAAGAAAGACCAAAATGGACGAACTTGGTCAACTTGGATGATTCGTGGACGAAATCTCTCTTCGTTGGTCTCAAACTTCTTCAAATGGTTTATTGTGTCATATTACATCAATCTATGCTTGACATTTGGCTTCGGTCAACTTTGAAGCTAGTCGAAACGAAGAAAGACCAAAATGTACGATCTTGGTCAACTTGGATGATTCTTGGACAAAATCTCTCTTCGTTGGTCTCAAAATTCTCCAAATGGTTTATTGTGTCATATTACATCAATCTATGCTTGACATTTGGCTTCGGTCAACTTTGAAGCTAGTCGAAACGAAGAAAGACCAAAATGGACGAACTTGGTCAACTTGGATGATTCTTGGACCAAATCTCTCTTCGTTGGTCTCAAACTTCTCCACATGGTTTATTGTGCCATGTTACATCAATCTATGCTTGACATTTGGCTTCGGTCAACTTTGAAGCTAGTCGAAACGAAGAAAGACCAAAATGGACGAACTTGGTCAACTTGGATGATTCTTAGACAAAATGTCTCTTCGTTGGTCTCAAACTTCTCCAAATGGTTTATTGTGCCATGTTACATCAATCTATGCTTGACATTTGGCTTCGGTCAACTTTGAAGCTAGTCGAAACGAAGAAAGACCAAAATGGACGAACTTGGTCAACTTGGATGATTATTACACAAAATGTCTCTTCGTTGGTCTCAAACTTCTCCAAATGGTTTATTGTGCCATGTTACATCAATCTATGCTTGACATTTGGCTTCGGTCAACTTTGAAGCTAGTCGAAACGAAGAAAGACCAAAATGTACGATCTTGGTCAACTTGGATGATTCGGATGAAATCTCTCTTCGTTGGTCTCAAATTCTTCAAATGGTTTATTGTGCCATATTACATCAATCTATGCTTGACATTTGGCTTCGGTTAACTTTGAAGCTAGTCGAAACGAAGAAAGACCAAAATGGACGAACTTGGTCAACTTGGATGATTCTTAGACCAAATATGTCTTCGTTGGTCTCAAACATCTCCACATGGTTTATTGTGCCATGTTACATCAATATATGCTTGACATTTGGCTTCGGTCAACTTTGAAGCTAGTCGAAACGAAGAAAGACCAAAATGGACGAACTTGGTGAACTTGGATGATTATTAGACAAAATGTCTCTTCGTTGGTCTCAAACTTCTCCAAATGGTTTATTGTGCCATGTTACATCAATCTATGCTTGACATTTGGCTTCGGTCAACTTTGAAGCTAGTCGAAACGAAGAAAGACCAAAATGTACGATCTTGGTCAACTTGGATGATTCGTGGATGAAATCTCTCTTCGTTGGTCTCAAACTTCTCCAAATGGTTTATTGTGCCATGTTACATCAATCTATGCTTGACATTTGGCTTCGGTCAACTTTGAAGCTAGTCGAAACGAAGAAAGACCAAAATGTACGAACTTGGTCAACTTGGATGATTCGTGGACCAAATCTCTCTTCGTTGGTCTCAAATTTTTTCAAATGGTTTATTTTGTCATATTACATCAATCTATGCTTGACATTTGGCTTCGGTTAACTTTGAAGCTAGTCGAAACGAAGAAAGACCAAAATGGACGAACTTGGTCAACTTGGATGATTCTTAGACCAAATATCTCTTCGTTGGTCTCAAACTTCTCCACATGGTTTATTGTGCCATATTACATCAATATATGCTTGACATTTGGCTTCGGTCAACTTTGAAGCTAGTCGAAACGAAGAAAGACCAAAATGGACGAACTTGGTCAACTTGGATGATTCTTAGACCAAATCTCTTTCGTTGGTCTCAAACTTCTCCACATGGTTTATTGTGCCATATTACATCAATCTATGCTTGACATTTGGCTTCGGTCAACTTTGAAGCTAGTCGAAACGAAGAAAACCAAAATGGACGAACTTGGTCAACTTGGATGATTCTTAGACAAAATCTCTCTTCGTTGGTCTCAAACTTCTCCAATGGTTTATTGTGCCATATTACATCAATCTATGCTTGACATTTGGCTTCGGTCAACTTTGAAGCTAGTCAAAACGAAGAAAGACCAAAATGTACGATCTTGGTCAACTTGGATGATTCGTGGACCAAATCTCTCTTCGTTGGTCTCAAACTTCTCCACATGGTTTATTGTCCATGTTACATCAATCTATGCTTGACATTTGGCTTCGGTTAACTTTGAAGCTAGTCGAAACGAAGAAAGACCAAAATGTACGATCTTGGTCAACTTGGATGATTCGTGGACGAAATCTCTCTTCGTTGTCTCAAATTTCTCAAATGGTTTATTGTGTCATATTACATCAATCTATGCTTGACATTTGGCTTCGGTCAACTTTGAAGCTAGTCGAAACGAAGAAAGACCAAAATGGACGAACTTGGTCAACTTGGATGATTCTTAGACCAAATCTCTCTTCGTTGGTCTCAAACTTCTCCACATGGTTTATTGTGCCATGTACATCAATCTATATGCTTGACATTTGGCTTCGGTCAACTTTGAAGCTAGTCGAAACGAAGAAAGACCAAAATAGACGAACTTGGTCAACTTGGATGATTCTTAGACAAAATCTCTCTTCGTTGGTCTCAAACTTCTCCAAATGGTTTATTGTGCCATGTTACATCAATCTATGCTTGACATTTGGCTTCGGTCAACTTTGAAGCTATCGAAACGAAGAAAGACCAAAATGGACGAACTTGGTCAACTTGGATGATTATTACACAAAATGTCTCTTTGTTGGTCTCAAACTTCTCCAAATGGTTTATTGTGCCATGTTACATCAATATATGCTAGACATTTGGCTTCGGTCAACTTTGAAGCTAGTCGAAACGAAGAAAGACCAAAATGTACGATCTTGGTCAACTTGGATGATTCGTGGATGAAATCTCTCTTCGTTGGTCTCAAATTTCTCCAAATGGTTTATTGTGCCATGTTACATCAATCTATGCTTGACATTTGGCTTCGGTTAACTTTGAAGCTAGTCGAAACAAAGAAAGACCAAAATGGACGAACTTGGTCAACTTGGATGATTCTTAGACCAAATATGTCTTCGTTGGTCTCAAACATCTCCACATGGTTTATTGTGCCATGTTACATCAATATATGCTTGACATTTGGCTTCGGTCAACTTTGAAGCTAGTCGAAACGAAGAAAGACCAAAATGGACGAACTTGGTCAACTTGGATGATTATTAGACAAAATGTCTCTTTGTTGGTCTCAAACTTCTTCCAATGGTTTATTGTGCCATGTTACATCAATCTATGCTTGACATTTGGCTTCGGTCAACTTTGAAGCTAGTCGAAACGAAGAAAGACCAAAATGTACGATCTTGGTCAACTTGGATGATTCGTGGATGAAATATCTCTTCGTTGGTCTCAAAATTCTCCAAATGGTTTATTGTGCCATTTACATCAATCTATGCTAGACATTTGGCTTCGGTCAACTTTGAAGCTAGTCGAAACGAAGAAAGACCAAAATGTACGATCTTGGTCAACTTGGATGATTCGTGGACAAATCTCTCTTCGTTGGTCTCAAATTTTTTCAAATGGTTTATTGTGTCATATTACATCAATCTATGCTTGACATTTGGCTTCGTTAACTTTGAAGCTAGTCGAAACGAAGAAAGCCCAAAATGGACGAACATGGTCAACTTGGATGATTCTTAGACCAAATCTCTTCGTTGGTCTCAAACATCTCCACATGGTTTATTGTGCCATGTTACATCAATATATGCTTGACATTTGGCTTCGGTCAACTTTGAAGCTAGTCGAAACGAAGAAAGACCAAAATGTACGATCTTGGTCAACTTGGATGATTCGTGGACGAAATCTCTCTTTGTTGGTCTCAAACTTCTCCACATGGTTTATTGTGCCATGTTACATCAATCTATGCTTGACATTTGGCTTCGGTTAACTTTGAAGCTAGTCGAAACGAAGAAAGACCAAAATGGACGAACTTGGTCAACTTGGATGATTCTTAGACCAAATCTCTCTTCGTTGTCTCAAACTTCTCCATATGGTTTATTGTGCCATGTTACATCAATATATGCTTGACATTTGGCTTCGGTCAACTTTGAAGCTAGTCGAAACGAAGAAAAAACAAAATGGACGAACTTGGTCAACTTGGATGATTCTTAGACAAAATCTCTGTTCGTTGGTCTCAAACTTCTCCAAATGGTTTATTGTGCCATGTTACATCAATCTATGCTAGACATTTGGCTTCGGTCAACTTTGAAGCTAGTCGAAACGAAGAAAGACCAAAATGTACGATCTTGGTCAACTTGGATGATTCGTGGACGAAATCTCTCTTCGTTGGTCTCAAATTTTTCAAATGGTTTATTGTGTCATATTACATCAATCTATGCTTGACATTTGGCTTCGGTAACTTTGAACTAGTCGAAACGAAGAAAACCCAAAATGGACGAACTTGGTCAACTTGGATGATTCTTAGACAAATCTCTCTTCGTTGGTCTCAAACTTCTCCAAATGGTTTTTTGTGCCATGTTACATCAATCTATGCTAGACATTTGGCTTCGGTTAACTTTGAAGCACGTCGAAACGAAGAAAGACCAAAATGGATGAACTTGGTCAACTTGGATGATTCTTAGACAAAATCTCTCTTCGTTGGTCTCAAACTTCTCCAAATGGTTTATTGTGCCATGTTACATCAATCTATGCTAGACATTTGGCTTCGGTAAACTTTGAAGCTAGTCGAAACAAAGAAAGACCAAAATGTACGATCTTGGTCAACTTGGATGATTCGTGGACGAAATCTCTCTTCGTGGTCTCAAACTTCTCCACATGGTTTATTGTGCCATATTACATCAATCTATGCTTGACATTTGGCTTCGGTTAACTTTGAAGCTAGTCGAAATGAAGAAAGCCCAAAATGGACGAACTTGGTCAACTTGGATGATTCTTAGACAAAATCTCTCTTCGTTGGTCTCAAACTTCTCCAATGGTTTATTGTGCCATGTTACATCAATCTATGCTAGACATTTGGCTTCGGTCAACTTTGAAGCTAGTCGAAACGAAGAAAGACAAAATGTACGATCTTGGATAACTTGGATGATTCGGGGACGAAATCTCTCTTCGTGGGTCTCAAACTTCTCCACATGGTTTATTGTGCCATGTTACATCAATCTATGCTTGACATTTGGCTTCGGTTAACTTTGAAGCTAGTCGAAACGAAGAAAGCCCAAAATGGAAGAACTTGGTCAACTTGGATGATTCGTGACGAATTCTCTCTTCGTTGGTCTCAAATTTCTCCAATGGTTTATTGTGTCATATTACATCAATCTATGCTTGACATTTGGCTTCGGTCAACTTTGAAGCTAGTCGAAACGAAGAAAGACCAAAATGTACGATCTTGGTCAACTTGGATGATTTGTGGACGAAATCTCTCTTCGTTGGTCTCAAACTTCTCCACATGGTTTATTGTGCCATGTTACATCAATCTATGCTTGACATTTGGCTTCGGTCAACTTTGAAGCTAATCGAAACGAAGAAAGCCCAAAATGGACGAACTTGGTCAACTTGGATGATTATTAGACAAAATGTCTCTCTTCGTTGGTCTCAAACTTCTCCAAATGTTTATTGTGCCATGTTACATCAATCTATGCTTGACATTTGGCTTCGGTCAACTTTGAAGCTAGTCGAAACGAAAAAGACAAAATGTACGATCTTGGTCAACTTGGATGATTCGTGGACAAAATCTCTCTTCGTTGGTCTCAAACTTCTCCAAATGGTTTATTGTGCCATGTTACATCAATCTATGCTAGACATTTGGCTTCGGTAACTTTGAAGCTAGTCGAAACGAAGAAAGCCCAAAATGGACGAACTTGGTCAACTTGGATGATTATTAGACAAAATCTCTCTTCGTTGGTCTCAAACTTCTCCAAATGGTTTATTGTGCCATGTTACATCAATCTATGCTAGACATTTGGCTTCGGTCAACTTTGAAGCTAGTCGAAACGAAGAAAGACAAAATGTACGATCTTGGTCAATTTGGATGATTCGTGGACAAAATCTCTCTTCGTTGGTCTCAAAATTCTCCAAATGGTTTATTGTGTCATATTACATCAATCTATGCTTGACTTTTGGCTTCGTTAACTTTGAAAATAGTCGAAACGAAGAAAGCCCAAAATGGATGAACATAGTCAACTTGAATGATTCTTAGACCAAATCTCTCTTCGTTGGTCTCAAACATCTACACATGGTTTATTGTGCCATGTTACATCAATCTATGCTTGACATTTGGCTTCGGTCAACATTAAAGCTAGTCAAAACGAAGAAAGACCAAAGTACGATCTTGGTCAACTTAGGATGATTCGTTGACGAAATCTCTCTTCGTTGGTCTCAAACTTCTCCACATGGTTTATTGTGCCATGTTACATCAATCTATGCTTGACATTTGGTATCGGTTAACTTTGAAGCTAGTCGAAACGAAGAAAGCCCAAAATGGACGAACTTGGTCAACTTGGATGATTCGTGGACGAAATCTCTCTTCGTTGGTCTCAAATTTCTTCAAATGGTTTATTGTGTCATATTACATCAATCTATGCTTGACATTTGGCTTCGGTCAACTTTGAAGCTAGTCGAAACGAAGAAAGACAAAATGTACGATCTTCGTCAATTTGGATGATTCGTGGACAAAATCTCTCTTCGTTGGTCTCAAAATTCTCCAAATGGTTTATTGTGTCATATTACATCAATCTATGCTTGACTTTGGGTTCGGTAACTTTGAAAATAGTCGAAACGAAGAAAGCCCAAAATGGATGAACATGGTCAACTTGGATGATTCTTAGACCAAATCTCTCTTCGTTGGTCTCAAACATCTTCACATGGTTTATTGTGCCATGTTACATCAATCTATGCTAGACATTTGGCTTCGGTCAACATTAAAGCTAGTCGAAACGAAGAAAGACCAAAATGTACGATCTTGGTCAACTTAGATGATTCGTTGACGAAATCTCTCTTCGTTGGTCTCAAACTTCTCCACATGGTTTATTGTGCCATGTTACATCAATCTATGCTTGACATTTGGCATCGGTTAACTTTGAAGCTAGTCCAAACGAAGAAAGCCCAAAATGGACGAACTTGGTCAACTTGGATGATTATTAGACAAAATGTCTCTCTTCGTTGGTCTCAAACTTCTCCAAATGGTTTATTGTGCTATGTTACATCAATCTATGCTAGACATTTGGCTTCGATAAACTTTGAAGCTAGTCGAAACGAAGAAAGACAAAATGTACGATCTTCGTCAATTGGATGATTCGTGGACCAAAATCTCTCTTCGTTGGTCTCAAAATTCTCCAAATGGTTTATTGTGTCATATTACATCAATCTATGCTTGACTTTTGGCTTTGGTTAACTTTGAAGCTAGTCGAAACGAAGAAAGACCAAAATGGACGAACATGGTCAACTTGGATGATTCTTAGACCAAATCTCTTTTATTGATCTCAAACATCTCCACATGGTTTATTGTGCCATGTTACATCAATATATGCTTGACATTTGGCTTCGGTCAACTTTGAAGCTCGTCGAAACGAAGAAAGACCAAAATGGACGAACTTGGTCAACTTGAATGATTATTAGACAAAATGTCTCTTCGTTGGTCTCAAACTTCTCCAAATGGTTTATTGTGCCATGTTACATCAATCTATGCTAGACATTTGGCTTCGGTAAACTTTGAAGCTAGTCGAAACGAAGAAAGACCAAAATGTACGATCTTGGTCAACTTGGATGATTCGTGGACGAAATCTCTCTTCGTGGTCTCAAACTTCTCCACATGGTTTATTGTGCCATGTTACATCAATCTATGCTTGAACTTTTGGCTTTGGTCAACTTTGAAGCTAGTCAAAACGAAGAAAGACCAAAATGGATGAACTTGGTCAACTTGGATGATTCTTACACCAAATCTCTCTTCGTTGGCCTTAAACTTCTCCAAATGGTTTATTGTGCCATGTTACATCAATCTATGCTTGACATTTGGCTTCGGTCAACTTTGAAGCTAGTCGAAACGAAGAAAAACCAAAATGTTCGATCTTGGTCAAATTGGATGATTCGTGGACGAAATCTCTCTTCGTTGGTCTCAAATTTCTTCAAATGGTTTATTGTGTCATATTACATCAATCTATGCTTGACATTTGGCTTCGGTCAACTTTGAAGCTAGTCGAAATGAAGAAAGACCAAATGTACGATCTTGGTCAACTTGGATGATTCTTGGACCAAATCTCTCTTCGTTGGTCTCAAAATTCTCCAAATGGTTTATTGCGTCATATTACATCAATCTATGCTTGACTTTTGGCTTCGGTCAACTTTGAAGCTAGTCGAAATGAAGAAAGACCAAAATGGACGAACTTGGTCAACTTGGATGATTCTTCGACCAAATATGTCTTCGTTGGTCTCAAACATCTCCACATGGTTTATTGTGGCATGTTACATCAATATATGCTTGACATTTGGCTTCGGTCAACTTTGAAGCTAGTCGAAACGAAGAAAGACCAAAATGGACGAACTTGTGAACTTAGATGATTCTTAGACCAAATCTCTCTTCGTTGGTCTCAAACTTCTCCAAATGGTTTATTGTGCCATGTTACATCAATCTATGCTTGACATTTGGCTTCGGTCAACTTTGAAGCTAGTCGAAACGAAGAAAGACCAAAATGGACGATCTTGGTCAAATTGGATGATTCGTGACGAAATCTCTCTTCGTTGTCTCAAATTCTCCAAATGGTTTATTGTGTCATATTACATCAATCTATGCTTGACATTTGGCTTCGGTCAACTTTGAAGCTAGTCGAAACGAAGAAAGCCCAAAATGGACGATCTTGGTCAACTTGGATGATTCTTCGACCAAATATGTCTTCGTTGGTCTCCAACATCTCCACATGGTTTATTGTGGCATGTTACATCAATATATGCTTGACATTTGGCTTCGGTCAACTTTGAAGCTAGTGAAACGAAGAAAGACCAAAATGGACGAATTTTGTCAACTTAGATGATTCTTAGACCAAATCTCTCTTCGTTGGTCTCAAACTTCTGCAAATGGTTTATTGTGCCATGTTACATCAATCTATGCTAGACATTTGGCTTCGGTCAACTTTGAAGCTAGTCGAAACGAAGAAAGACCAAAATGTACGATCTTAGTCAAATTGGATGATTCGTGGACGAAATCTCTCTTCGTTGGTCTCAAATTTCTTCAAATGGTTTATTGTGTCATATTACATCAATCTATGCTAGACATTTGGCTTCGGTCAACTTTCAAGCTAGTCGAAACGAAGAAAGACCAAAATGTATGATTTTGGTCAACTTGGATGATTCTTGGACCAAATCTCTATTCGTTGGTCTCAAACTTCTCCAAACGGTTTATTTTTTCATATTACATCAATCTATTGTTGACTTTTGGCTTTATACCAACTTTGAAGCTAGGCGAAATGAATGTCT